>JXOS01002173.1:0-14997 GCA_001015075.1 Cirrula hians
TGAAAAATACCCATCTGTGATTAATAATTTAATCAGCTATAGCTAATTGGTTCAAAAGATAGCATACCATATTGGCAAATCTGTTTTCATTTTAGTTGCTGACTGTGGTATATGTTATTCTTGTGAGAGTACCTAATATTCATCAATCAGGTGCATCGAAGTATGTGTTGCCTGTCGTTCCGACATATGCTTATGTTCGTTAAGTTTGTCGATATATGAAGTCATCAGACAGTGCATGCTTAGATTTTCCAAGGAAAATTGCCTATACACGCATTTGTTTTGAAGTTATCTGAATCCATGCCGTTCCTGGATACGGAGATCTCACGGTTTAGGGATCACGCATATGTATTTGGTATCGGGATTTTTTTCTAAATCCCAGGAATTAAATGAATCACTTTTATAATATTTTTATATAGATTTTTTCATCCCTTTACTTTTGTTGATTAGAGGGATGAAAAGTCAAGATCTTAGTTTTAATTAACAAATAACAGCAGTATACAAACAAGATAGGTGTAAAAGTCGGTCTCAAGCGTGTACGCCATACTCACCATTTATTCGTTTTCTAGAAACATCTTTTTTAACCAATACCACATTTCAGTAATATACTATATACCAAATACAAATTTTCTCATTTAAGTAAAGTCTGGGATAAAACGAGGAAACCAAAATTATGGAATGATTTTGTTCATAAAATATAATGGCAATAATATAAAAATGTCATAATACCAAATTTCATTGACATTTTCACTCTCCAAGAAAATTTTGTCGCAAATTATAATTTATTTCCAGTACATTGCACAAACCCATAATACTCTCAGTCTATGCGTACTCTCAGAATGGGTATAGGACTCTTCACTTAAGAAAAAAATGATTCCCAATTAAAAAACTAACATTATGATTAGAAGAAAAAATTTATTAATTTGTGTAATATTTATTATAAAGAGAGTTTAATTATACACTTTAAAATAAGGTAGCATTGCATATATAAGAATAATTTGGCCTATTTCAACCTTAATTATACCCATCACTCAATAAAACGGGGGAATTATTGGTTAGTACAATGTATGCTATGCAAACAAATTATCGTTTCCGGGTATATGTTTCTTATTGAAATATGTATAGAATAAAAATCAAAACAATCGAGCTTCTTAGATGGATTGATTATATTAGGTTATTGGATGCATTTTGAAAAATTAACATTAAATTAATGGTCGGTTCTCACTCTTTTTTTTTCATTAAAAAGTTGAGACAATGCTCAATTTAAAGGCAGAATGGGTCTGCAATTTCGAGTACTTTCTAGTTTCCAAAAATTTAAAATTTCCAAATTTCTTCGCAAGGTTTTTTCCTTTGGTATATGCTATTAAGTTTAATTAAGCTGAAGATTCGAACGTTTATTTCGTGTCGTTTGGTAGAAATTTGAACCACTAAAAAGAAAAACTCTTGGACTTGGAATTCAAGTAAATAAAATGGACGGAACTCTTAAAGTGAGAAATTTTGAGGTGGGATTAGTGCTAACACATAGACTAAACAACGAGAGTAACAATGCTTGGAGGGTCTAATAATAGTTTTTCTTTGGATTCGGTGTGCAAGAAGGGTGATAAAAAAGGCTTTCTTTTCCAATTTATATTTTTATATTTATATTATTCATACGTCTCGTTACATGTAAAGTAAAACTAGATCCAAATAAATTCCTTCATCAATTATGCTTTAACTACCTTGGCGATGCTTTTCAAAACTGTAAGGCATTTGTTTTGGGGTAATGTTAAAGATAGTCGTCGAATTATATTTTCAGGCACGACTCATCCATATCAGTCTGCCTTTAGTACACAATGGGGGAAAAACTCAAATCCCCTTCTCTACGATGGGCGTAGCCAGCAATTTATGCTTTAAATAACTGTTTGTCTCATTTAAAATTGGTTATTTAAATTGTTTGTTGACTAATATATTGTACAATTTTGACAGCTTTTATGACACGAACGTGACAGTGTAGTAAGTAAGAAATCATAACGAAGCTGTAAAATTGTGTAAAAATTAGTTTAAAAAAGCATTCCAACATGCATTTTATATTCAATACAGCAAGAAAGTGAATAAGCACAGCACATAAATAAAAATGCTTAAATAATTAAAAAAAAAAAAAACCAGGTAAGAAAGCAGTAGTCGGTTTAAGCCAAAATTGTGAGACACGTTGCTTCGAAATCTATTTAATTCTTCAACATGAGTAAGTCTGAACTTGTACACAAAAACGAACTGTACATAAAAATGATTACACTTCAGTTTTCTTGACTACCTTTCTCTTACATTTGAATTAATCTATAAGAGCCAAAGATTTTTTAGTTTGCATAAAAGCATAATCAAATAACAAAACAATAAAATTCAATAAGTTTTACACAACCTTTTTTTATTTATTTCCTAGTTGTCATATTTTTAAAGCCAGTGCATTTCTATTACAAACAGTTTGTATCTAAGGTCATACCGAAATGTGGAATTTCGTTGGGATATTTTCAAAAACAAAAATGTTTTTAAATTTAAACTTTATTCTGTTTGGATAGTTTGTTTAACGACTGACAATGGATCCGCCAGCACTCTTTCGACTATATTAATATAATTTTTCATTTAATTTTGATCCACTTGCATGGATCCACCAACATGCTTTGTTAATTGAGTGATTCGGATTATAGCGAATATGGATCGGACAAAAGATTTCTTTCTTGTCGAATGTTAGATTAAAAGGTCCAGGCTAAGGCAGATACCTTGGTTAATGCCCATGAATCATTGATTCGCTGAATTCCGGGTATCTGTAATCTTTGCAATGCTGTGACAAAATAGAATTCAGGAAAGCAACGATATGGCAATGTTGTCTTCGATAGTGACCAAGCCCTTTAGCTTGATATGTAAACAAATTTACATCTTTTGTTAGATCTGAATTATTAATTTCATAAATGAAAAGTCCCCAATAAAGCTTGATTTGTAGAAACACTAATACGACACGAAAACATACCATGGCAGAAATACAGTGGGATATCAAAGGTGACCTGAGGCATGCAGAGAGTGTTGACAGGCACCATTATTTACCGAGGTTCTATATAACAAAAAATAAGTTTTGTAAAAAAATGGTAGGAGAAAATCAATTTAAGACCTTAACTCAATCCCAGCCATTCTACATAAGCCATTCGAAAAATTTTTAATAATGCATTTCCTGAATTTGAGCGATATCTGTGCCAATTTTGGCGATTAATTGAATTTTCCATAGATATAGTGGTACGATGAGTATTCCCAAGTTCGAGCTTGCAGCTATTCCATGCCGAATTTATAATGTGGTATTTCAAATTTTAATGTTTTTGCTAAATTCGGCAACAATATTTATTTTTCGAGTACATACATGTTATGAAAGTGTTTCCAATTTTCTTCCCATAATGCTGTGTCTTATATGTATTATCAATAAAAATTTAATTTCAATGATGATATTTCGATAAATCCATCCATGTTTGAAAGTAAATTGTCATGAAAAGTGTAGGCACCCGAAATAATAATCAGAACAGAACCCATTTCTGATTCATTGCTTCGATTTACGTTTTGAAGATTTAAAATAATAATATACAATCTCAACATTCACGAAACATGATTATTTTGAAACTGGAGCACTTTTTTCAAATTTTTTGGGTATTGAACCGTTTCCTTATATATGCGATGATTAAAATAAACATTACTGGTTGTTTTCAATCGGTGAAACCTAATTTTCCGATAAAAACATTGTAAATATAACGCGATTTGATATGTGCAGAGTGTACAGTTATGATTTATTTAAATGTTCAGAATAGGAGATGGTTAAGTCGATAAACTTTTTAGTTAGGAGTACTAAACAATTCCTGGCCGTGCAAATGAAAAAAAAAAAAAAAACAACTAAGATGGAACAGTAGGATAGGGTGGACAGTTAGATATACGCTGCTTCCAAAATACTTAGAGTAATTGTATTCATACATAGGTGTATTGGAGGTATCTCTGAGTTTCATCCAATCATGTGCATTTTTTGTACACACATTGATCATAATTATGATAACGCAATACTACAATTTTGTTGAATTTGATTAATTTTGCTGGCCATATTTGCCTTAAACCCTCCTTCAGGACAACATTGGTGTTCTGGAAGTACCTGTGATTATCGATCTTCAATCTTACTAATTATTCATATACATTGGTCATAATTATGATAACTCAATNAATTAATTAATTATGATAACTCAATACTAAACCTTAAAACAATGTTTTGGGAGCACATAGGTGTACTACAGGAGCTTTGGAAACTTATCCAATCTTGCTAATTTTTGGTACACTTATTGAATATATTTATGTTCACCCAATTTTGGAATTTTCTAAAGTTTAAATTATAACTGTGGGTTATCGTGACTAAAATCTGTATTGAGACCATAAAGGTGTACTAAAGGTACCTCTAATTTTTATTCAATCACGACCATTTTGGAACAGACATAGATTTTATGAATGTCCACCTAGTAACTTAACCTAAGTGCATTGCACAATACCAACTCCTACGGCTCCAGTAGTGTTAAGGCCCAATTTCGAGTAAAGATATGTACTAGAGGTACCCGAAATATTGTTCAGATCGTTTACAAGTTTGAACTTAAATCTAACATTTGTTCATAGATTATGTGTGAGGAATTTGGTAATTCTTGTCCAACGCCTTCTCTCTAGAATTTGATGACCGCCGGATAGATGGACAGAAAGACAGACAAACGGACACCGCTATACCGAATTCTATAGTGATGCTGATCATATCGGTATATATTTTAATGTGATTCTGATCAATCGTTCCAGGTGTTAGAAGCGTAAGACCAAAACTAATACACACATCGCCAAATCCATTGGCGACTGTATAAAAACAGAAGCCGCCTTCTGTCTTGTTTTCGCTAATGAACAGAAATCGATTTGTGTCTCTTAGCAATCGTCCTAGGTGTTAAAAAAACATATACTTTTCAATTTTATTTTGGACGATTTTATACCAATTAAGTACAAATAAAAATGTTGAGGATCCATCTAAACAATAGTCGTTCCTGTGTTACTATAAAGATGTGCGAACATGTTTTATATAAACATTAGAGTTTATTAAGACGTATTCGTGATTATTGATGCAGTTGAGATATTTTTGTTCTTTCTGTTAATAAACCTATTAGAATTCACTTTCAATTTTCATAGAGAAAATAAAACAAGCGATTTACGATATATATATCATTTGTGTTTTCAAAATATATTTTATGTTAAACATTTTTTTAACCCCCATCAATAGAATGTGTCGTATGGTGGCTTATTAAAAACTACGGATATAGCTAGGGAACTTACGTCGCAGCGCTAATAAAAGCGTTTCATGTGTTACATATGCATATATGTATCTATAAAGAATGCAAACGCAGATATGAAACATTATTATTGTACTGGTGATAGTGGTATTGAAAGAATCCGGAGGCAACAATGACTACGAATAAAGCTATATAAATACATACAAGATTAATAATTGTTAAGATTATTTTCATTTTATGCTTGAAAGTTTAAATGTCTTTACTTTCGTTGCATACGGGTTTATTAACTAATTTTTAAATCCTGAACCTCAAACCCATGTAAGGTTGATTTTAATGAAAACCTTGTGTGAAGCAGATCTGTTTGTATGCGCACCAGATACGAAATGGCGATATTATGAGTTAGTGCAAAGTATATAATGCGACAATATATTTCTTGGAGATATAGTCAAAGTCTAAAATAAAAAAAAAATAAAAATTTTTTAAATTGAAGAGGTTAAGTTTGAATTCCAAAATAAATTTTTTCTAAATAATCAAAAGCACTTGGAGTTAATTCATGTACTGAACGAACCTTAAATTTTCATTCAATCAAACCCATATTTGTTACACAAATTGGTAAGTTTTAGGATCACCCATTCCACAAAACTCCTGCTGAATTTGTTTAAACCCGTCTGTTACAACCACAAGTGTCCATTGGATGTACCTCTCATTTTCATTCATTTATTCCCAATTTTGATTTGATTTGATATTCTTAGGCAATCCACCCCATATTCGGTACACATTTAGTTGCTAAGAGAACCATATCATGTGGTGTGTATACAAATGATATCAGAAGCATTTCCATTATTTTATAATGAGTAGAATGCTTAATATACTCAGTTACAGATGTTTGCCATTGCTGCAATATTTTGATGGTTTTTTAAAATGAAGTCGAATTTGACCGAATATTCCATTTATTTATTTTAATTTGTTTAATGTAAAAAAGACTTGAAGCTTAGTTTACAAATGAGGATAATTTGATAATGATTTCAGCGTTTTGGCTGTAATTTATGATTTCCAACTCAATATTGCCTACTAATTCGATGAATTTTCTTGAAATTTTAAACATTTTACATCTTTAAATTTATTACGCATGTGCAATATTATGTGACCTTGACAGTTGTTGCCATGAGTGGAAAACATTTAATTTAAAGCAAACATTATTTGAAACTTAATAAATTAGAAATTGTTTATAATTATTTGTCTAAATAAATTGTTTCTGGAAAATCAGTAATTTCTCATTCTTTTTTGTTCATTAGCAGATGCGGGCCAAGCTATAGCACTGTGTGATAATAAAACTTTGAGTATATAAGAAAACAATATTACAAATAAAATCGCCATTTTTTGACATTTGTAATACCCAGAATGAGTAATAAGAAACAATTGGAAATATATTACGGTATGATCACTAAAACCATACAATTCGACATGGCGATACCTGCCGTTCATCCTTGCGTCATCAAAATCTAGAGAGAACACGTTGAGCTAGAGTTAATGGAAGAATCAGACATCTGTGATCGAACTGATGATCAATATTACGGTTCAGCATAACATCAGGCATAAATACGTTAGAAAAGGATTAAAGTTCCCACTTTGTCAAAACTGGGCGCAATCAGAAAATGTTAAGAAGTACACCAAGTGCGTTGATGTGGACGTAATATATGGGTTTATTCCGAATGGAATTAAGGATGTTTGATGAAATGAATTTGAAATTTTTTTTGTTTTTTATTTAAAAATCGGAAAAAAATTCAACAGTATACCAGCAATGTGGCTATATATCACAAATCAATGGAAATCCTTAAATGGTTGTATATAATATGAACCATTTTTAATTCATATAAAAGTGTTCATGATGCTATTAAGGGGTACAACTAATACGATTTATGATAAAAAGTTGGGGATTATCGTAGAACTTAGGGTGTTCAATGCCAAATTGCACACAAAATAAATATGGATCAATGAAACTTCGTGATTAAGATTATACGGATATAAATAAGTAGATTTATAATAATGAGCACAATTCGAGTTAATTTCAAAAGGCCCCCGTACCTCGATTTCGTCAAAAGAAAGGATTTAAGCATATTAAACTCGACATACCAAAAAAATACGATACAATTTTTGTAATCGAGATACTAGCGAAAGTTAAAAAAACATTCAGTTTAACAATTGCTCAAATATTTGAAGGCGATTTGTACAATAAATTCGCTTGTTAAACTATATACTTATTTAATTAAAAAAAAATAATAATCACATTTAAAAATGATGACTATATATTCATTTGATATAGAATGGCTTAATTTTTTGAATTGTTTTGAAAATGTGAAGATCATGGTTGAATGGGATCTCAGACATAACTGACGACTAACTAACTTGAAATGGGTAACCCATATAAAAAATCGGAGATACAGTAACTTCTACACAAACGTCGCACAGATACCCTTATAAAAGATACACTGGCAATATGCAGTTGGCCGTCCACCGAATATTTGTGAATTTAGAGGTAAAAGATAAGTGGATAAATTATTGCGTGATATTGCGAATATTTAACAGTTTATTATTCAAAAATGTTTTTTTTTTGCAAATTTCAATAACTTTGAATGTAATTTTTATCAAATCGAAGGTAAATTTTTTACCAACTTTCATTAGGTTAAGCTTTTAAAGGCAAATTCGAGATTAACAATGTGTGAGCTCAATAAAAAATTCAAGTAATTTTCGATGAAATAGAGCCAAATTGTATTTGCTGTCTTTTTGAATTTAATTTTGTTTTCATTATTTATTTATTTTTTTTACTTTACTATGGTACATTTTCAACGATAATATAGTAGAATAATGGCATCGCACCATCTGTCGAGATAATTACCATATTAAACCATTTTGCTTTAACCGATATGCAAATACTTCGTCATTTATCATTAAGCCATTCTCTATTCGATTTGTTAGAAATAATAATGTATCAATTATCCGATATCGACGAAAGAAAAACCTGACAAACTTTTTTCTTAATTTTTAACCGAATTTGTTTTACGCGGAAGCAAAGAACACGTTCCTTATCGTTTTGTTTATTTCCACCGCTTTGAATAATTTTGCAAAATATTTTATTAATTTGTAACCTAGTATATCTACGATTTACCAGCTTTTCCCAAATATTTGCAAATTAGCCAAATGTTCTCGAAATCTGAAATAAAGCATTCAGCGCTGCTTAGTTTTTGTCTGGTACTGTACATTCTTTCACATGACCATTAAAAATTATACACTTGATTAACTCTATAAAATTGTTCGCTAATTCACTACTGGAATAGATTTCAATCTGTGTAAGTTGCATTGAGCGAGATGGACCAGCATTCATGCATACGAATACACAATTTCCACTCAAGGCACTTTGTTTACGTTAATTTAAAATAGAAGTGCCTGCAATCAAAGCTGACTGTCTGGATAACATACCATAAACACAAAATACCAAAACGAATTAAGAAACAACAAAAACTATAAGGCCAAAAAACAATTGAAAATTGCTTACGTTGCGTATATGTTTTGGCGTTATGAATAGACTTTTAAATATCAAAAAATTTAAATTCAAAATGAATTGTTATTGAACAGGCAGAGGCATGCCGAAATTTTTGATATTCAAATTCTAACCAAAATTCAATTTCTTAGTAAAGCCTTAATATCACATTTTTTGATGAAAATTTGGTTCAAATTAAAATTATAGATTAAAGTCTTATTTCTTGGGATTATCTATGTGTATATGTTAAGTTTCGTAAGTTTGTAACACCTTGAACATAGCGATCTGAAACTTAACAACATATATAACGATATGAACAACATTGACACAGAAGTTGAAGAAGTTGATCAATAAAAACTAGAAAAAGCGCTTGAATGAGAATTACAAATATTAGCACTCATATTCTAGGAAAAAATGTTAGATTGAAGTATATATTTTGTTTAGAATATTTCGGGTACTAGAAGTACACACCCTTACTGAACATACGGGCCTTAGGGCTATTGCAGTCGTAAGCGCTGGTATTTATCAATCAAATTTCGTAATAATGTGGGTTATAATAGTATCTAAACCTGTTCTGAAATCAAAAATGATTAGATAATGATAAGATCTGAAAGATCCGAAAAGAGGAGTCAAACAAAATTAACCGCAATCATCAATTGAATTCAACGGAATTTGTTTATTGAGTGTAATACTTGTGTGTATCTCAAATTGGTTAAACTGGATGAAAATCAGTGATGTCAAGAATTTTAAGCAAAATTAAAAATTATTCACAATCATCAATTAAATACAACAAAATTGCATCATTTGTTGTATATAAATATTATCAATGTAATAACCGAAAATGGGTTATAATGGTTGAAAATTAGTTATACCTCTAATACACCTGTATGATCTAAAAGGAGGGATTAATTAAAATTAGTCACAAAGATAAATCAAATTCAACGAAATGTTATTCTTGGTTTCAAAAATGAGGTATCTTCGGTACACCCAATATCGACAAAAATAGTGTTTTTATTACTAAGAAAAACATTTTGCTTTTGGTTTTCAAGCTAAACGTTATGTCTTATGTTAGCCGGCCTTAGTCACCTTTCTCAATTGTTCTCATTAAAAACAAGATCAATGTAATAGTCGGTCTAGACGTCCACATAATACCCTTCAGTCATTCAATTCAAAACAGTATAAAAATATAACATGAATATCCAATTTTAGTAAATTCCAAAGAAGCAGCTAATATTTACTAGTTTAAGTAAAACCGTGGATAAAACCACTATGATAGGCACCCAAACTTGTACACTGATTTCAATCATGTCGTAGAATACTATAGCAATAATGTAAAAACGTATAAGCCACTAATTCAAGTATTTTGTGATGAAATACCTGGCATTTAAGCTGACTTCCGTTAAATTGGAAGTAAATGTTCTATGTGAGGTACCAAAAACTATGGCTATATTAGGCTCAAATTGAACAATATTTTTATGGTATTCACCTAAAAATGCTTCATTACTAAATTTCAGTATAATGCGACGAAACACCAGGCTTTTATGCTTATTTCTGTGAAATCCGCAGTAAACCGTCTATGGGAGGTACCCGAAGGTATGAACCGATTTTGATTTAATTGTACAATATTATCGCAATGACCCAAAATATTATTATATCATATTTCAGTAAAATGTGATGAATCACAGACACAAAATTTTATCAATCTATCTCAAAAACTACTCAAGGTATCGAGGCAAATAGAAGGATATCGCTAAATCGAATTTTTTTGTGTATTCTATGCACATGTCTCCAAGAAACATATAGTTTGATAAGAAAATTTCTATATTAGCGCCAGTCATATATGGCTAATGGGTAAAAAAAAAAACAAAAATGAAAACCACCATATTTTTTTTGAAACGTTATTGTTAAAAGTACATGTTCCTCGTAAGGGTCAAATATGATGATCATATAATCATGAGGTTCATACGTTTGTTACTGAGCGCTAAAAATAGACGTTATCTGTCCANTTGATAAGAAAATTTCTATATTAGCGCCAGTCATATATGGCTTATGGGTAAAAAAAAAAACAAAAATGAAAACCACTATATTTTTTTTGAAACGTTATTGTTAAAAGTACATGTTCCTCGTAAGGGTCAAATATGATGATCATATGATCATGAGGTTCACACGTTTGTCACTGAGCGCTAAAAATAGACGTTATCTGTCCAAACATTTCTTTCTTTCGCGACTTATTTGAATGAACAGATTTTTCTATGTTTATGTTAATAATTTGCATTTGTGCAAAGAACGTATTGCACAGAAAATAACTCCATGTTCTTATAGACATATTTATAGAATAGAAAAAAAAAAAAAAAATATGAGAGTGATTTCAGTCTATCCAGGAGCAAGAAAACACGAGAACCTTTTAGATGGGGTAATCAATTTCACTCTCTGGAAATATAAAATTTCGTGAACCGAATTTCGCCGTCAATTTTATTGCGGCAATGGCTGAGTTTTGTTTAAAACAAATTTGAAATTAGATAATTTAAACCCTTTCTTAAATGGCATACTATTATGCTTATTAGCACTTAAAGTTCGTAATGGATGATTTATGGGTTTATGTTGTCGGTTGTACCACATACTGGATCTACCATGTTTTGTATTAATTTTAGTTGAAGAAAATTAATCAATGAATTATACTGTTAATATCTTGTCAAGTTAGTAAATATTGTGTAATATTTTATAAAAATGATTTTGAAAAAGAACGTAATGATTTACATAACACGAGAAGTGTGAAAGTGATGAGAATTTAGAGCCTAAAGCATACTCAAACTGTTATTGTGATAGCGAAAGTAATAAAGTTTTAAATTTGAAATGAACTAGAACAATAATAATCATATAAAAATTCAACATGATTTGAAGTCATGGGTCAGAAAAAAGATAATTTCAAAAGTTTTTATTATTCACACCTAATTGCGAATTGATTGATCAAGTTAAAACCTCACGGTGCTGCTAAATGCTTTTGATGTTTTTATTTTCTCCTCCTATTGAAGAAGCAATATTGAAATAAACAAGTAAGAATTTTCTTCAATGAAAAAAGTATATATAGGACTACTCTTTTAAAGTATATTTTCATATTCTATATCATTTTCATTAAAATGGTGAAATGTTCACGGCATTAGGAACTGAAGCTGGCTAACCTATTTCTAGACCTACATTGAGTTAACGAGATTTTCCAGTACGTTCTTCTTGTATACGTTTTGTTGACGAAACAATGGGCGTTATTGGTCCAGTATTTGTACAATGTGCCTCCAGTACGAAGAAGGACACCTGAAAAGGAAGATGTCCACGGAGTCCAGAAAATACTTTTTCTATTACGGTTACGAACAGCATGAGCCCACGAATTAATTAATTTGGGATTAAGTTAAGATGCGATAAATATTTTGGATATCTCCATTACGACTATTTCCATAAGGGGCTAAACCAACTTCAGCCGTAAGAATTGATATTTTTCAATGATATTCTGGATACGTTTTGTCATAGTGTCTAAACGAAAATGCACCAAATTCGATGAAAACCATATATACCACCGTTACACCATATGTTGTCTTAAAAGAGGGGTTTAAGCAAAAATAGCCACATGTATTAACGAAAATTTTTTTAATTGTGGATATTAATATGGACAATGCATGTCCGGTACACCCAGTATGTAAAAAAAACGTGTTTTAGTAAATAGAAAAAAAAAACTTGTTTGGATACAGATGCACAAGCTGCTCAGCTATGTTGCGAATATTAGCAGAGCTTCTTAAGCAAAATACTTTGTTTAGTACTGGAACCAGTATGGTTCACAAACATACTTTTGGAATAAAAACTTTCAGAGATTGTTATCTAGTAATTATTTTGCTTTTTTTGCTGTTTGTGGATAACACAATATTTGGTTGGAAATTCAAAACAATGTAATCATTGCAAATCTTGAAATTTCGAAAATTATACTGATTATCGGGTCGGCAATGTACAGTGAGGTTATCAATGCAGCACTCTGCAAAATTATTGAAAAGGGCAGCATGAAACTGCCAGCCGACGTTATCAAATAATTTACAATCACGTAAATGTACAAAACCACTAACAGAAATATAACGAATCGGTAGCAACAACACATAACGAACTTCAATATGGGTGTGTGTGTGTGTTAGTTTATTTATCGGTATTGCTGCGTTGTGCGAAATTAAAACAAAATAGAAGCGATCTCATAACATGCAAGAAGCGAGTAAAACCGAAAACAAAGCGAATGTGAATAAGTGAAATAATCCAATGAGAAATAATAACAGTGTTGGGAGGAGTCAAAATAGCTGATTTCATTTGAAAAATATAAAATGGATACAAAAATTTTCAAGCATGTTTAAAATTAAAATTTTTCTGGAAGCTCTGTATAAACTCCTCCAATACCGCTAAAATTCCTAAAAATAGCTAAAAAACCAAATCCATAACGAAGTGCATTGCCAAGGTTACTTTTTAAATATTTCAACTAAGAAATTAAAACTTCAATCACAAAATGTGCTCCCATTAAGCAATTAATTATTTCAAACTATATTTCTTTTTTATGCACTTTTTTCAAAATTTTTTGTCTATTCCTTAAGTGAGTTTGATTCCAATCCATTTGCTGAGACGTTTGCTAGGCAATTTTGAAAAAAATTAGATATTCGCAAATGCTAGAATTCAAATTTCGCTGGATACTATCAAGTGTTAAGCGTTTTAGAACAGCATGCTCAAAATGAATTGTTGTGTTGTGATCAATATTCTGTAACCTTGAAAATTACACGTACAAGGCTTAATATACCATTCAATCAATGTCGTCATTTATTTATGCCCCCAACACGGGTTTCATTGGACAATCGACAAAACGACTGGTTATCAGGTATTACATCAAATGGTATAGCCGTATGAACGTCATCATGCAAAAACAATTTTTTGGCGTATTATTCAGAACATAATAAATATGGTTCTTTTTCTTTTTGAATCCAGTGACAATGATTATTGGGCCAGAGAAAATTCTAGCCGTATGAACGTCATCATGCAAAAACAATTTCTTGGCCTATTATTCAGAACATAATAAATATTGTATAACTTTCTTTCTTATTTTTCTTTTAGTTGCAATTTGGATAGTGAAGGGTTATTTTTCTTTTTGAATCCAGTGACAATGATTATTGGCCCAGAGAAAAATTAATTATGAAACAAAGCGTTATAAATCTAATAAGCTAGGTCCATCCGATTGCAGAATTTGCATATTCCTGAAAAATGTTAAATATAGCAGAAAATGTATTTCATAGAGTTCTCAGCGATATTTAGGATACCAAACAAGACAGATTAAATGGTGAAAGCTGACTTTATCAATGGTCTGTCTTTTTAAAAAAGCATCAACATATTGCTATGCCAAACTCTAGTTACTTCCATTGTGAAATCTGGGCTGAACTGAACTGAAATTGTTTGAATGAATGTCTGTCCTGATTGACATGAGTAAACTTCGATGAGAGCTACTTCAAGTTATTGATCGATATACCTGTATAACGTTATAGCAATGGTCCAGAAATGCTTCAATACAAAATTTCAGTTGCGTTCGAATCAACTGTTATTACGTGTGTAAATATCTTTAGACTCGTTGCTAAAGTTTTCTCCCGATTTCGTTAAAATTCTTAAATGTTATGAAAATAACCCAAAAATGGTTCAATACAAAAAATCCGGTAAATGCATTTTTTTTGTTTTAGATTTTTTTATTTTTATTTTGTAATTTACTTTATTTACGATCTGTCAAACTACCAATCAATAAGTAAATGTGATAATCCTAGATAATAGTAATACAGGATAGTTAGACAACAGTGAATGGAGCTATATAAAACATTAAAAATATCTTCAAACTACAATGACATCAATATCTACCAATTATTATATTTCTACTATTTCTTCTACTCTATGAGGTTAATATAATCAAATAAAATATAGCCCAAGTTATTAAACCATTTTAACCCATTCAAATTTCACATCATAAGAACTTATCAAGTTATCGAATTTCGCATCGATTTTTTTTTTCGTTTTCATTAATTTCAAAAACCCAAATTTTCTATATTTTTTTTCTTTTTCAATTGAAGCATTCAAGTTTTAATATTATATTGTCTA
>JXOS01002175.1:0-27756 GCA_001015075.1 Cirrula hians
CTAAAAAGTTACAGCCTGCAACTCGAAGATACATTTAATTTGTTAAATTAAATTTCAAATAATCATTTGGTTTTGCAATGTCAATGTCAAACATCAAAACTTGGCATTCATAGCTGTCATATACCATTTACTCGTTATTATAAATTATTGAAATAATAATAATAAATTTTTGCTATTCTCTCTATGGTCTATCAGTTGAAGTTTTATTTTTATATTTCCATTTCGACGACGCATTGAAAAAAGCATTATAAAATTTAATTTATTGCCTTAGGTCTGATTGCTGAGTTTAATATTAAAATAAACTATCAGCAGCAATAATAAAAACCTAAAATTAAAATTATTATGATAAAATAAAATGAAGCCGGTAATTGTTTACTCTATGCAAAAAAAAATAAAAAATCGAACATTGTGCGTTAAGTGTATTGCACATTGAATCGGTCGAAGCTGCTGAACTGTGCATCAGCACGAAAGCAAACAAATTTTATCCAAAATTTCAGCTTATTGAAAATATTGCTGTTTTTAATAGTTTTGAACTTTTTGCGCTGAAGTGTTCACTTTTATTTACATAACTTAAACTAGAAGCCTATAAATGTCAACATTTGCAATATAATGGATTGCTTGAACGTTTCAATATTACTAGTTTAAATAAGTCCGTGGGTTTTTTTAATCTATATTGAGGTTTTATTGTGAAAAATTGGTTATATATTTAGTATACAAAGTATTGTTCGTCACTAGGTACAACGTTTTCCCATCTGTTAATTGACATATAAGATCCATATTTCGCCTTCATTGAAATTNTATTGTTCGTCACTAGGTACAACGTTTTCCCATCTGTTAATTGACATATAAGATCCATATTTCGCCTTCATTGAAATTCCAGAAGTGCTTGTAAGCTAAGCCAAGTTGCATCGAACAAAACACATTGTAATCGGAAGAAGCAATATCTGGCATATACAATGGGTGTATTCGGACTTTCCATTAGGGCTTTGCCAAGTAAGTTTCAACGCGTACTCCAACATGTCGCCGTACATAACAACGTTGCTATATAATTCGTATCTGTCGGCGTATTGCGACCGGTTTTCATACAACGCACATGAATCGTTGACGGTAGGCTTCCCTTGTGATTTTTTCGTTAGAGTATAGCAGCTCATAATACATCACACCCAGTTGGTCCCACCAAATAAACAGCAGTATCTCTGCGCTTTGAATATTCGGGATGGCCATTGATGATGACGTATCGCCACCCGATGCCTTGGCCGACGTTTTGGTTTATCGCAATGGACAAACATAGGATAAACTTGGAGCTCTTAGCTTCATTTAATAATTCCTTTCGGACAATTTCCATTCTTTAAAACAATGGCAAATGGCAGGTTAAGTGACTCCTAGTGTACTTGCCTGTTCTTCTTAGGTTTGTCATGGATCTTCATCGCAACTTGCATATAATTCTGCATCCTCAATCTTAGATGGCGTTCCGTACAACCGTACAAACCATTTCTAATACGTTCGTTCAGCAATAGCATGATCATCATAAATTTTCATTAAAATACGATGACTTTTTGCAGTTTTTTCTTCCAATTCATATAATGAAGTAAAACTCCTTGCAAAAACACAATATTCTGCACAATAGCTGACATTTTCGAACCAATCAAAAACAGTGTTGCTTACACTTCAACAAAATGAGGGATACTAAAAAAAAAATAACGTAATGATAAAACTTCAAAATCGCGGTCTTGCCAGATGAAACAATAAAATAATTCACTTTTAGGGACAACTCTTATCAAAACCGCACGAACTTATTTATACAGATAATACATTCGAAGGTCAAAGTTTTACACAGAGTCCTAATTTCTAAATAATCTACCAAAACACCCTGATAGCCATTAGTACTGTAGTTAATAAATCTAATGCATTTACAAAGGGTCGCAGTGTTTTAAATTGAATTCAAGTTCATTTAGCTCTAAATTCGAAGTCTCGAAGCCTATTAATTATTTCAATCGGTTTACAAGTATTTGCGTTGAAATATGGCTCAAGATTGAATTTCTGGAAATCTGTCCTGGTTATGGGTAATTTAATTCTAGTTACCAAATCACAACTCTAACAAATTTTGGAATGGGCTTACATTCAGCTGGAATGCTTAATTGAGCATAAAATGCGCAACAGTCCTCATAAAACTTGAGATTTTACATCCAATCAAGACAATATANTACCATGCTTGAGATTTTACATCCAATCAAGACAATATACTGAATTTCAAGAATAAACCAAATGGAATCATAAGCCTTATTCACGTTATTCTGGCAAAGTCAAAATAAAATGGATTTAGGTGTAATGCCCTTCATCGTGTTACTTCGGATTCATTCAGCAAATGAAGTAAGTACTGCAAGTAATGGTTGTCCTGGTGTCTGAGGCTGAACTGGGGACGCTTTCAAAAGCTGATGACCACGTTTCGAGTTTCTTCGGCAAAAAACTTATTAATAGTATATATGGTTCATACACTGAAGATGACGAGTGCTGTACCCGTTGGTACGATGGGCTTTATGAAATCTATGACGATATTCAAGAAGTCAAACAACTTAAAATCCCGCGGCGTTGGTTCGGTTATATTGCACGTATATGTGAGTCAGAATCAGCTTGTATGGTATTTGAATCCCGTGCGGTGATATTCGGTGATGAACAGACCAAACCTGGACTGACTAGGTATTGCACGATGGCTTGGGATTACGACTAGCGTCGTAAAGACTGAAGGGATTCAAGACTAGGCTGTCTTACTTACAAACAATCAAAATTATGTTCATGTATGACAAACTTTATTGTTTTCGAAGAACTGTAATCCATTTGTACATTAACAGCATATTAAAAAAAAATGTACAAAAGTTACAGTCGGCTGAGGCCGACATTGGGATACACGTCGCTTCCAAAATGTTAAGTATAATTTCTCTGCTCAAATGTGCTCAAAAACCTCTTTTTGGACCTCATAAGTATATTGGAGGTATTCTGAGTTTTAACCAATCTTGTCCATTTTTGAAAAACACATTTATAATAATCATAATAACTCAATAATAATAAAATTAGGTTGAATTTCATTAATGTTTTCTGGCCAAATTTGTCTGAATCCTCTTATTAGAACACATAAGTGTCCCGGAAGTTCTGATTTTCATCCAGTCATGGTAATTTTTTATACACGCATTGATAATAATTATGATTAATTAAATATAAAAGCTCGTACAATTTCATCAATTTTTCTAGCAAAATTTGCCTAAAACCTTCTGTTTAGACAACACAGGTGTACTGGAGATACCTCGGATTTTCATCGAAACTAGCCCAATTTCGGTATACACACATTATTCTTATTTATATTCAATCAAAAATGGAAATTTGTTGAATTTACTTGATTAATTCGGCTCATTTTGATTAGGAGTTGGACCACATAGGATTACTGGAGGTATCTTAAATTTTCATGCAAAAATGCCCATTTTTGGAATACGAATAGATGCTATGATACTTAATGTAATAACGATATTTCATTGAAAATTATCAATTCTGAAGGATGCAGAATCTCTAAGGCCCCAATTTGTAATAAAAACGTGAACTGGGGGCCCCCGAAATATTGGTCGGATAGGGTTAAGTTCAAATTCAGATCTAAAACTTTTCCAAAAATTATGTGTGCCGAATTTCCTAATTCTACCTCCACGCGTTCTCTCTAGAATTAGAAGACGGACGGACATCACTATATCGAGTTCTGTGATGATGATCATATCGGTATTTATTTTGTTAGGTGTCCAATCCCAAGTTCTAAGTGATACAAACGTTCGACTAAAAACAATATACACTTAGCCAATTTCATTGGCGACGTGTATTAAAACAAGTGAGAAAGTTTAAGTCGGCTAAGGCCAACAGTGAGATACACATCACAATCATATGAATGTTTGGTACACAAACTTAATTTATTTTTCTGGCCAAATTTGCCTTCATCCCGTTTTTCGGACTACATACCCTCATTTCGGACCAAGAAGATTATCATCTAATCCTGCTAATTTTTTGAACATATATTGATTTTAGGTATCATAATAGTACTAAAATTTTTTTGATTTTGACAAATTTTTCAAACTAAAGGTGCTTAAGAACTCTCTTTGGGATTATGATTTTTTCCAAGAATGTGTGTTCCAAATTTCGTAAGTATACGTCAATTCCTTATTTCTAGTTTTTGAATGGCAAGCAGAGGAAAATGTACAGAAAAATGGACAAAGATTAATTGGATTTCAGTAGGTAAACCGGTCTGAAGTTTTTTGTGAAAATAAAATAATATTTTAGAATTCCCGTAGGAATCGAATCATCACCCGTGGTGAAAACAGCTGCTGAAACAGCAGCTCCCAGCCAAGTTTTTTGATTGTATCCTCAACGAGTTCTGCTTTCCATTGTCTCTGTCTTCTGGTACATTCTGTTCGATCTAGCTCTTAGGTTGAAATTCACCATTTACTCATGGTTGACCACACTTTTGTGGTTACACACAGGAAAAAACATATAGACATATATTCTATCTGCATCGGTCTTGCAGTAGATGTTTATAATTGCAAATTTCTATTTGAAGACCAGTAATAAAGATGTTTTGCTGAGTTTTTGAAGTATTATTTCACAAGCATTTTCAGTATCCCATCTGTCGTTTATTCAAATAATGGGGTACCCGTGTTTTAGACTTCCTATAACTTTTAAACGGTAAAAAATTTTGTATTGTTCAAAATTTTAACATTTGTTTTTGACTTGATGTTTCAGCTTAATCTATAATTGTTTGCAATTGGGGCAATTACAAATTTGATGTTTTTTTTGCACCTTCTTCATGCTTCCGATTGAGCATAAGCTCGAAACGAATTTCCAACCAAAAAATTTTTTGGTAATTGTTTTCTCGTCTTTGACACAGCCACATATAATTTTCTTAACGCTAAACGGAGGAAAACAGAATACATTTCACTAGTTTAAATAGCATATTCCTCCAGTTCCGAACATAATGCAGCAATTTTAAACTGAATAACCTCATATCAGGTGAGTTCAATGAAAGCTTCAATGTTTCCATTAACCTGTTAACTGCGTAAGACGATTTAACTCGTACAAGCAAAACCTTTTTGTGTTGCGTAAGACGAGATAACTCATCACAGAAAGTAAAAGCTCTAAGGAGGTATAAGATCAAATTTTTAATAAGATCTAATGNGCTCTGAGGAGGTATAAGATCAAATTTTTAATAAGATCNAGAAAGTAAAAGCTCTAAGGAGGTATAAGATCAAATTTTTAATAAGATCTAATGCAGGTGTGATTTAGTAATAAATATTCTTTTTATTATGACTAAGAGTATAATAAGGGTAAATTCGTTGTTTAAGTTAATTGTTTTGGTAACTTATTAGCACCACCTTACTTGCGCTATAAAATTATATGCAAAATAATAATAAAAAGAGATAATTCGTCCTCACTTAATATTAATTACGCAACGTGAGAAGGATTTGAAAAAAAAAAAAAAAAAATACGCAGTTAAAAGGTTAAATCCACTCCCATTGAGTCATGATGGGATTTTAGTTCAGTTATAGGAATATATTTTAAATCCCTTCGTAGTCCTATGAAGTTGGCTATAAAAAAGAGTTGGAGTTACAGGTAAAAAATCTTGGTTTTCGGATTTCGCTAAAAATACAGCAAAAATTGTTTTAAATCAAATGGCAAAGTCATTCTCGTTTTTTTAAACAATTAGTCACCGTGTGATTTCTGGTTATACAGGAAACTCTAGCGTCCGTTTCGGGGAAATTGTTTCGAATTACCTTGGAATATTGAAACACAATACAAGCTCTCATGTTAAGTTTATACGAATCTATTTTTTCACCATTAATTAATTTTATATTTTGGAAATTGCAAAAAAAGACTTTTGACCTTTACTGACTCTTAAATTATTGAATACCCTATTTAATTTTGATATTCGAATGCAAAAAAGCGTCAGTGTTTGCCAAGATAGGACTGTATGGAAGATAAGTAATGCATTCGATATTGATATTGATATCGATACATGTTTGAAGAGATGCGTTAGAGAATTATACGGCTTCGAAGTTGTTTTGTGAGTTACACCAAAAACTACCAAAAATACTGCAAAATACCCCTATCGAACGATATGTCACATGATAATGTTACTGTACCAATTTAAACACTTCATCGGTGTTTTGCTTCACAACTTCAATGACGACCGTAACAGAATTCGTCGTCAATCAAACTGCTACNCACACTTCATCGGTGTTTTGCTTCACAACTTCTATGACGACAGTAACAGAATTCGTCGTCAATCAAACTGCTACCACCATTGTATGCACTACAGCAACAATCAAATTTGAATTTTGATAGTGTGATATCGCCATAAAAAGAACAAAGTTCACGATATATTGTGGTTGATATACTCTTTGGCGAGATGTAAAAAATAATCAACGAAAATATTATCTTGCTATTTGCAGTGTTAGCACAAATTGCAAGTGCAAATCAGTAAATTTTGACTGAACATGTCAATCGTATAAAAACGGTTTTTAATCTAATAAGGCAATATGTTCCATGGTGACTTCTTGAAATTTTGGAAGGTGTTTTGTGCAGAAACAGTGATTTGAGTGATTCTTGGATTCGGAAAAGCATGCAAACAAATGTATTGACACACATCACATCACTTATTAATTAATATAATTTTTTTTTTGTTTTTTGTTTTTTTAATTTATGAATATCCTTTAATGCAACTTGTGGTCTCAAGCGATTATTTCTATGCATGACATGCTGAACACATCTTAATACCTCGAGTTGACTGATGGGTATAAATATTATTGAATTTATGGCACGCTAGCGAAAGCTCCAACACACTTAATAAACTTATACCTTAAGTTGAATTTGGAATAAAACGTTATGTTATGTTTGCTTTAATTTTATTTTAAACTATTAAATAAAAAAAAACTATTAAATAAAAAAAAATCCAAATGAATTATGCTGACATAACTACTTTTAATGGTTTTTATACGATGTGCATAGATGAAATAGGCAAAGTGTATATTAGTTTTGAGGGCACGTTTGTAACACCAAAAACGAGTGATCGGAGACCTATCAAAATGTATACCGATATGTTCATCACCACAGGAATTGATCTTGTTTCATAAGAAAAAAACTGAAAAGAATGAATTTACCTAGTTTTGCAAATTCGATACACACATTCCAAGGGAAAATGTCAGATCGAGGTTGGAATTTGGTTAAGAGCTGACCAACATTTTAGGTATCTCCAGTACAATTAGTTTCTCGAAATTGGGGCATTTATTCTACTGGTGCCGTAAGAGTCGGTATTTTTTCATGCAATTGCATTTTTAGGTGGATAATAATAACATCTAACTTTGTTCCAAAAATAGTCGTGAGTGATTAAAACTATGAACTAAATCCAGTATTCCAATATGGTCCCAATAGGGATTTTAGTGCAGAATAGGCCACAGTTATCATTTAAATTTTAAAAAATTACTGAATTGAGTGAACATTAGTATAATTGATGAATCTACCAAAAATTACCAAGCTTGGATGATAATCAGAGTAAGTTCCAGTACAGCCAATGTGGTCCAAAAGAGGGTTTGAGGTTAATTTAGCCAATGAGTGTACCAATATATAATAAATAATAATAATATTTTTGAAGCGACGTGTATCCCACTGTCGGCCTTAGCCAACTCAAATTTGTTTCTTTTAAATTTTTTAACATGTTTTACATTTTTTGCAACAATAATTTTTGTATGATTGCTGCTGCTGCTTCAATGTCCGCTTGAAGCTATTAAATTACTAAAAATGTCATGGCATAAGATAAATCTACTGTAAGCATAAGTTTACAAGTGCGACATGAAATAACCCATTCATCAAACAATGATCCACTCACTTTTACAGCGAGTCACCAGTATTCGCTTTCATTTCCATAGCTTTTGCAAGCAACTGCTGCTTAAGCTTCTTCAGCGCCAGCATTGTTGTTCATTTTATTATTGCTGCTATACTGCAGCTATTTGCTGCCACCACATGCTGTAACTTTTTTTAAGGTATGCACCACAGCGAGTGCAGCGCACGCACTCACCCACAGAATGAGCTTATTGAACCAAAAACGCGATGATGGTGTGAATGGCAACGTTTTCGCAGTTCATTTTATTTTTTTTTATTTATTTTGTGAACATTATTTTAAATTTCTTTTTGGGTGCAGTAAGCTGCTGTAAACTCATCAAATCTGAAAGAGAAATAATACAAATAAAAATATAAATTTTCGAATAAACTGGAAGCGTTGAAATAATGCAAACAAAGCATTAAATCTGGGACGAGCGCATCAACTTGAATGCAGCAAATAAAAAAGTGCTTAAGTAAATAAATAGGTGAATGCTGTGATGAAATACGTTGAATTAAGAAATTTATTTGCTATTTAAGAAAGAATGGAAAAAAATTGCAGCAGGATTGCTGTGCAAATATTGATCACTCAGCAGGAATAAAATGTTTGCGTAGACAGTATTAAGGATTGAACTAAAAAAATTTGGTTTTTCTATTTTCTCTTCTTTTCATTCAAAAAAAACTTTAACTGCTTTCATTATTTTTATGGAAAAAATAAAGTATCATTTTGTTATAGATTTTAATTCCGAATATAAATATGTATATTTTTATCTCATTTCAATACTGTCCATTCAAATAAATATGTGGGCATTGGTGCTAGACCTATTTTATGATCTAATTCTACGCTCTTGCTCATATTTTACCTGTCTACCTATAGGGAATAGAGGTATTGATCCATTGGTAGCAATGAAAATAAATTTATCATTACCAACTGCTTGTAAGCTACCGGAACTGCATAATGTACAAGACCGCTAATGCTGACTGTGTAATAGTTGTCACCAGAGCATATATATGCAACAATAAGACTATGTGATTTCCGCTCATGTCACTCACTTTCTTTAATTCTTCTTATACAAACTTTTTTGTTTTTCGACGTCGTCCATTATNGCACTTTCTTTAATTCATACTATTAACACTTCTTATAAAAACTTTTTTGTTTTTCGACGTCGTCCATTATATCATGTTGATTACAAATAAAGATACATTTGATCTGTATTTTACCCAGTACTTTAAATACTTCACTTAAAATTGTCTGTTGTTATNCAAGATACATTGGATCTGTATTTTACCCAGTACTGTAAATACTTCACTTAAAATTGTCTGTTGTTATTAGAATCCTCCTCAATTTAAAATTCAATTTTTTACAGTTTTGGCAAAAACTTGAACTGCCCCAAATACTGGCTCTCAAATTTTGGAATAGCTATCGAACTTTTGTAAACATATATTGTCAATTCAAAAAAAAAAATGCNAAAAGTTGTTTCTTGTCCCGAATTTGAATTTCCCATTAGTGCTGGACGCAAGCTTTACCCACCAAAATTCACTCCTATATTTTACTCGCTATTTAACCTCTGTACCCATATAAAGTCAATTAGACCGACCCTCCCAGAAATGTTGGGGTCGAGCCAAAAGTAACGAATCAATAATGTATCAAATTAATTAAATTCATATTCTTCCAGAGTCCGACTAGATCCAGTACACAGTCGTATCCCATAGTACTATGTATCTTTTGTAGGGTGTTAATAAAGTGTCAGGCGGTGTGGCATGACCTTGGTTACCAATGTTTGAGTACACAGAAATGGTTACACTTGAAATAAGAAACTATGTATTTTTAATTGTTAAAAAGTATTATTCATTAATCTATTGGGCATAGCGGATTATGAGCTGACTCAATTTATTTCCCACCTTCTTTTCGGTCCCCATCAGTGTTGGTGCCTATGGTCAGAACAAGATCGAAAAATATTATTATCCACTTCATTTTGAAATTCAAGTGAAAAATATCAACTCCAAATGTTGCAATAGCCCTGAGGACCCCATTTTTAGTGGAAAGGTGTACTGGAAGGTTTTAAAATTTTGTTCAGATCATANTTGGAAAGGTGTACTGAAAGGTTTTAAAATATTGTTCAGATCATAACCTCATTCGAACTCAGANGTGGAAAGGTGTACTGGAAGGTTTTAAAATTTTGTTCAGATCATAACCTCATTCGAACTCAGATCCAAGATCTTATAAATAGATTTAAGCATTTCATGTGAAGGAAAAGACATGGCCTGTTCATTTGGATAGGACTCCCATCACTTATACTGCGTTTTTTGAATGTATGATTAAACATAATAGGTTCGTTCTTCGATTAAACGAAGATTTAAAGAAAATTTTTATGGGAGGTAACCAAAATTATTGATAACACCAAATATAGCTAGTTTTCTCCAGGATTTTGTTTCTGAAATGACAATTATATATCACAAGTCCTATTGAAGTTATTATAATCGCACACAGATGAAATAATATCATTCAATTTGGTAATTTATATTATTGAGCTTTCTGTCCAAGAAATACGTAGTCGAAAACGATCATTTTGAAGAAACTCATAATTTGAAAAAGTTCATAAACCAATTTACTAATGCCTACAAATATCATCAACTTTTGTTGATGCATTTGAATTAATTCGTATTACTCCGTTCATTTTGACAAAATTGGTGAGATGAAGTGTCAAATCTGAATGGACAGATCCCGATTATTATTAATCGAATAGTCAATACCCGTATGCGCTGAATTTTTTAAATTCCGAAAGTATTTAGGTTTTTGTGAAAACTATTATGAAACTTGCAATTCCTTACAAAATGTTTTACTGGGGTTACCACCGGATTACCATGAACTCATAATTGCATCAGAAATGATTTATTCAATGACAAATAAATGAAAATATTTAATTTACTTTTGATTATAATTTTGAGTTAATACGGATTAATCAATCCAATCACACTTATTTGACTTTTTTTATATAAAAAAAACTGTTGCGATAGTGGCACCATTTCCAATATTGTATCTTGTTAACTTACAAATTTCATTTAGTATATGGGAAAAGACTTTGGTATAAACCCCCAATTTACATTAAACTCTTGTTTCTGGGCTTACAACCTAATTACCAATGAATCTTTGAAGATATTTCTAAGTTAATAAGCATTAAGCCCTCTTTAACTCCTTCTTCTACAAACTCCGATATTTACGTGATCCCGCGTAATTCATATTTTTTATTCAAAAAAATTGTTACGTTGGTGGTACTCTCGAATCCATATTTGCGAGTTAATAGGTATTCACCTCTTTTTGGCCGTCTGGTGTTACCTTTAGCCGATCCCGCCCAGTCTATATCAAGTTGGTATATAGGATATATTTTCATTGAAAAACGAGACNATCAAGTTGGTATATAGGATATATTTTCATTGGAAAACGAGACTTAATCATAGCCGATCTGTTCGGGTCAGTATGTATACATAAAATCAATAAGAAAAACAAGCGTTAATTAAACAAAAATCTGAAAGTTACAGTTAGCTTAGGCCGACAATGAAATGTGCCGTGTGTTCCATAATGTTAAGCAAAGTCACACAAATGAAATGGCTCCGACTGAACTCCAAAATAAAGTTTTTCTCTAATGTATCAAATATATTTGGACCTAAGAGAGTACCGGAGGAACCCAAAATTTTTGTCCATTTTGCTGACACAAATTGATATTATTTACCCACTCTATAATGACATTCCGTTAAATTTTTGCTTCAAATGCTCTTTTTATACCTCATTGATGTACTGCAGGAATCGCTGTCTTTCTTCCAATAATGTATATACCTTTATCATATTTATATCACCCCATTAACAAAATTTCGATGAATTTGATAACATTTTGCCTAATTCACATTGGAACAACATAAGTGTTGTAATATTGNAATAACATTTTGCCTAAAACACATTGGAACAACATAAGTGTTGTAATATTGAGCGGCATACGTCAAGGTTGAGGCAGGTCGCGTCAGCTGCTGGCTCTGCTCACTATTCGTTGGTCAATTAATTAATGGCTCTACGGATAAAGAATTTTTAATTGATACTTCCCTATTAACGACTCGAGAGCAACCTGTTCTATTTTTATGTTGATGATATGATACTGTTAGTGACTTGTGTGCCAAATTTTATTTGAATGTATTCATTAGTCATATGGTTACGCTTGTGTTTTTTAAACGACTAAAAGTGATTTTGGTGATTTTAACAAGGTCTTAATTTGCTGTGAAAAAAGTGTCATTAAATTTGGTTGCGAAATGAAATTTTGGCTGCGGAAACGTGCAAAATATTGCAGAGGGCCTTCGATGAATCGATTTTGTCACAGAAAATATTTTAAAGTGGTAGAAAGACTTCACAGAAGGCAGAGAACGTGTCGATGACTTGGACCACTCCGAACGACCATCAATGTCAACTGATGCGCAACATGTAATGAAATTTGGTGCTGAAAATCGTAGTTTTACAATAAGAGAACTTCTCGATATAACTGGAATTTCAGTATGATCAGTTAAAATAATTTTGAAGGATAATTTGAGACTTAGAGTCAAAGTCAAAGTCAAATCCCGTCTGGAGCCAAAAACACTCAATTTGCTCGAAAAAAAATCGTCGCGGCTATAATATGCCATCTCACACGGCGTTGATAATTCCGGAGTTTTTCAACAGACTAATACACCTGACCTAGCTCCATGTGACTTTTGGCTATTTCCAAAATTCAAAAGACCGCTTTAGACACCGCTTTCAAGCTATACAAGAGATTCACGCGAATCGCACCGTGTTTTGAAGGCTACACCGGGAAACGACTTTAATACTTGCTTCGAGGAATGGAAAAAAACATTGGTATAAGTGCATTGTATAAGAGAGGGAATACTTTGAAGGGGATGACATTGATTTGGATAAATAAATAAGGATTTTAAATTTTATAACAAAAATCATCCTTACTTTTTGTACACAGTGTATACACAGTTAATACAATAAGTTTATTGTTAGATTTCAGTTTGGTCATATGTGCCGTTTATGTTTGCAAAATTTCACATTTACAACTGCAGTTTGCTTATAAGTAATGTCTTTTACAATGCAATGATTCCATATTCAATATAAAGGCTTTGCTACTTTGCTTTTCTATTCGCACCCATTTAACGCCGTGAAATCGGTTTCCCGTTGTTCAATTCAATCTCTACAACCACACACTACTATTCCTTGGGTTCAATAGCCACCACTAACCCGGCCATAAGGGTCATTGTTGTTGTCCACCTGTGACAGGAGAACAAACAACACACAGACAATACAAACTGCCGTACAGCCCAGGGGCGTACTAGTCCACTCGTTTAAGTGAACTATTCGCTTAAGTGAACAGGTATGGCGTAGGTACTTCCGATCATTTTAAATTTCATTTGAACGCAATCTAATTATAATTCAAATCAATATTTAATGCAATGTTTCAGATTTTCTTAATTATACTTCTGTGTACTGATTAAATGCTTTTAGTCTTATTCACACTTTACGTCCATATATTTATTCATTTAAAATCGCTGCAGTAGTTATATTGAATAGCACATATTTATTCGTGCTGGTTACTATTTTGTACATAAATTTAAAATTGCATTTTCATGCTAATTTTGTTTTCTGCATGTAACCTATACCAACCAACACATAAATAAACAAGCAGCTACACTTGTCACACAATAAATTATTCTCTACCGTACGCACAGCCATGGGTTATTGCTTATGTGTTTCAGCACAGCAGTGCTCCATTAAATAATTAGAACAATTACATATTTGCTTATGCGAACCAGCAACAACGAATATGAGCCATTTTAACCCACATTTCAATCCACATAAAAAGTAAAATGATTTTGTTTTCCATACTCAATTGCCGTTATTATTTAGGGACGCATAGAACGCCCCGACATCTGAACAAAGAAACGTTTGAAATGAAAATCTGAGAATTAAGACCAGCAAAATCTCAATAATTTGAAATATCAAACACTTTAAAAAGTTNCAATCATTTGAAATATCAATCACTTTAAAAAGTTTTTGAAAACAAAATTTTCTTTTGTTATTTGGAAGCTCTAAGAATTCATTTAATTTGGTTACAGAGATTAAATGGACTCTGTGTGTTATCNAATTTGAAATATCAAACACTTTAAAAAGTTATTGCAAACAAAATTCTCTTTTGTTATTTGGAAGCTCTAAGATTTCATTTAATTTGCTTACAGAGATTAAATGGACTCTGTGTGTTATCAGCACTACCTGTAACACCATGGACATTTCTGTATGAACTGGACACCACCCTGTCATATTAGAGTTTGATAAAGTCTATTAAAAGAACATTGATTTTTATCCATAAATTAATTTTTATCCACGTCACCCATGAAATGAGGAAATAGTACGTTTGTAACACCCAGAACGAGTGATCGGAGACTTATCAAAATATATACCAATACGATTAGCATCACCACACGAATTGGGCTAGCCATGTCTGGCCGAAAACAAAAACCAGTAAAGAAAAAATTAAGCTAGACTGACAATATTGGGTACACATACTTAAGTAAAAAATGTTAGATTGAAGTTAGAATTTGGTGAATATCAGAGGTACCTCCAGTTGCCCTAAATGTTCCCCACTTTAGTGCAGAAGTCCCAACACTTATGATTCATATTTTATTTAATTTCACAGCAGAGTGAACATTGAATAAGTGTAAAAAAAAATTAAAATCAGACGTACTGCCACTACACCGATTAGGTCTGAAAAGACGTCTTCGACCAAATATTAACCAAATAATTATTTTCAATATTTTGTGATATTTTGTTGTGAGAATCTTGCTTGTTTTTTAATTTTAATTTTTACTAATTGGAATCTAAATGTTGTATTTTTCTTAAAAGAACTAACATACTATTTCTAAGGGCAATTGAATTCGTTACACGTAATTCGAATCTCTTAATTCAATTTCAATTTGATTTTCATGTTCCTAGCCTTGTGCCAGTACTGATTGTAGCCGAAATATTGGATTGATTCAGTTCATTTTTGGAGAACTTAATCTGCAAATATAGCTTGAGACTGGAATTTTTCATTACTACAATGAATATGGGATAAATGAATATGGAACATTTTACGAGGCTTTTAATGATTTAAGCTATTCCAAATATTCCTCTTGACGATCGATACACCTTTGAAAAAGTTGAAACAATTTGTCATAGCAGTTTTTCCATTCCTCTTGAGATGCTTCAACAATAACGTATTTAAACGCTTCAAGTGTTTCTGTGGCGCGCGTAATTCGTTGACCGCACATATTTCGTTTGAAATACAGGAAGAAGAAGTGGTTGGGTGCTAAACCATGACTAAATGAAAGATGCGTCTTCAATTCAATGTTTTGACTGCTCAAAAGTCAACTTTTGGGTGATATGTGTGAGAGCTCACAGTTTCATGTTAGGGAATGACTCATACTTGGGCTTGCTTTCGCAAATTTATGGAAACACTCGCTGTTCTACTCAGAGTTGACTGACCTACGTGTCTCAAGCAGAACTGTGGCCACATGACCCATTCGGTCAATGAAACAGGCTTCCATGGCTTTCGTGCCTAAAATGGTCTTTGTTGGAATACCCACACGTTTGGTTGCTGTTTTATTACATACATATATTACATACACATATCTCATCAAACATAATCAAACGAAGACCTTGTCTCAAAATTTTCATTTATTCATTGGCGTGATTCGAAAAATTCAGATGAATAAGTTCGCAAAATATGCTGAATGGATGTGTATCACACTGTCGGTCGTTGTCCCATATTGGTTTATTTCATTTCTTATTACTTAAATGAATGATTAGAATCATGTCCATTAACACACGTTGCCAATGAAAAAGGCTTAGTATATATTAGTTTTGGTCCTTTTTTTGGAGATTTGCAACTGGAGACCTATCAAAATATGCACCGCAAAATATGCTCAGCATCACAAAAACTAAAAATTGTGTATCTAAGTTTGGACCAGATCCAACCAATATTCCGGGTACCTCCAGTAGACTTCATTATTCAAAATTGGGGCTTTAGGGGTACTGCAGCCTTAGGAGTTGCTGCTATGCAATTAAATTGTCGTAATGAGATTAATTATCAAAGCATTTAATCCTGTTCCAAAATATGCAAGAGGGTTCTAAGCAAATTAAGTAAGAAATAATGATCAATTTCAACGAAACTTTATTGTTGAGTGGACATAAATAATTTCAATGTTTGTTACAAAAATGGATTTGTTAGGATGAAAATTAGAAGTTTCTTCTGAACAGTTTTTAATTTCAAGAATAGTGTTTTCTTTATATTGTGACTTCTCTAAACTGAACAATTTGGAAGCGCCGCGTATCTCACCGTCAGCCAAAGCCCACTCTTACAGTCCAACTTTTTTCTTTGTTTGTTCATTTTTTGTTAATGATTCATGCGGAAATTAGAACCCAAAGACTATTTATAATCTTTTGTGTCTTTTCACATTAAATGTTCGCACCTAAAATATATTTTCGAATGAAATGACGTGTCAACCAATCCCCCCAACCTATTGATTACCTGTCTTGCTGTCCAACTCATTTAATTTCTTTTCTTTTTAACATTTTTTTAATTAAAAAGTGAGAAAATGCAAATTTCATGCTCAAAAACTCATTGTCATTCATATTAAAATGTTGAACTTTTTTCAAAGTTAACACACTTTAAAAAATAATTCCTTTCAAATTTTCGTAATTTATTATCATAATAAATTTTTTCCTATTGATTTATGAAACAATGCCATCAACACTCAGTTGATGTTGAAAAAAAGCTCAAGCACTGCAGGCGGAAGCAATAGCAAATGAAAAAGGACAAAAACTAAAGCAAGAAAATGCCGAAAACAGAGCGAATCAAATTATGAAAATATATAAAGCAAGATAGAAAATGCAAACAGCTGCGGCCAAGCTGCATTCAGCGCTCGTATTTGAGAACAATCAGCAAATGAGCAAAATGACAAACAATGGCATTTTTAAGAGCAAACATAAAAATTATTATTTACAATGAAAATATATAAAAAATTAAACGCAAAAGTATTTGAAATAATTGTAATGACCAAAATAATACAAATGAATGTATTTGAAAAAAGTGCGGCCTACGCCGACAGTCAAATCCCCACCGCTGTTTAATACAGAGCAGTCACAATATGTTACGGCGGAGCTTGAAATAAATTTTTTTTTTCAATGCCCGTAACAGTGACACTGTTCTTGAACATAACAGGTGTATGGGAGATTTTATTTTTATCCGATGTTCATGCAAACATATCCATTTTTAGTAGAGCCAATGATAATATTTAGATGAAGTCGATAATTATATTTCGATCAAAGTAAATGGATTAATGTGGCTGTGAGGATTCTCTCATTTCACTTCAACCATGCCCAGTTTTGGCCATATCATTTAAATTTTATTGAATTTCAGAGCTACGTAAACATAAATATGGTCAATAAGTGTACCAAAACTGAACAAGATTGGTTGAAATTCAGAGGTGCACCCAGTACACCTATGTATTCCGAAAAGGGGGTTTTAAAAAAATTTTGCTTGAAAATTTAATCAAATACAACGAAATCTTAGTATTGTANCCCAATATTGTACAAGATTGGATGAATCTCACAGATACCTACAACACACCTATGTGNACCTACAATACACCTATGTGCTCCGATAAGACAGCAAATTTTAACAGATAATTATATCATTCAATCATGTCAATCTTTGTTTCACACATTGAAATCATTTTTATTCATTCAGTAATACAGTCGATGTCGATGTAAAGCTTAATTTCGTTAAAAACTTCTTTTGTGTTCAAGGTAAACCCGGCTCTTAATGCTGCCCATTTTTAGCACTCGAATTGAAAATAATTATATTCACTCAACATGAAATTTTTTTTAATTTGATTAAGTATTGTGTCCTTCATTGCTTTTAACGTTCTTTTCGGACCACATAGGCATATTACCGTTGCCTTTAATTAAAAATAATAATTCAAAAATTTTGAGTATCATTTTGAATATCAATCATGCTCGTTTTTGGGACGCACATTGATGCTATTAATATCCACTCAAAATTTTGATGATTGTTGAAGATTCCCCATTGGGACCACATAGTTGTGCAGCAGCTGATTCTTATCCAAACATGCCAATTTTGAAAACACGTTTAGATGATATGACTACACATTTTAGAACGGAATTTCATTCAATAATATAAACGGTTACGACTGCAATAGCCCTAAGGCCTCAATTTTGATTAAAGAGGTATGTTCAAAGGTACTCGAAATATTGATAGAATCTTAACTAAATTCAAAATTCGATCTAATGTTTTTCCATTGAGTATATGTGAAAAGTTTCTTAATTCTAGTTCAAATGCCTCTCTCTTTTTACAACATTTTACGGACATGGGAAGATGAAGTCCTTTATTGAAATATCACCGATACATTTTTCGGGATGTTACAAACATATGACCGAAACTAATATATTCATTGCCATTTTAATTGGCGACGACTTAAAAAATAAATAAAAATCTAGCAAAGATTGCATAGCAAAAAACGCACCGTAAAATCAGAAGCCAAACNTATTTTTAATTTGCATAACAAAAAACGCACCGTAAAATCAGAAGCCAAACACTGAACTAAAATAAAATTGCAAAAATGTTAAGAATGAATTTATGACTAAAATAATTAAAAGGCAAAGAAGTGGAAAATAAGAATGACTAAGCATAACCTCTGTCATAATGCGCTTACGCTAACAAAAGACGCACCATTTAAAAATGTTTTAAAAAATGAACGACATTAAAGGTTAAATATTATTTAAACAGCACAAATGCCAGCATAAAAGCGAATGCCAAAGAAAACTTGAAAGTTGAGAGCATAGGAATTAACAAGAATTACAAAACATCAAAATAAAAATATTTTGAAAAGAGCAATAAATAAATCAAGCAAACAGTCATAGAATCAACTGCTCTCACGGCATGCGCTGCTGCATCGGGGCTGGCAAAAGCGCTGCATCATCGTGTGAAACATGGTAGCGATTACATTGCTCTTTTTAAAGCAAATAATTTTAAAACCATAATTCAAACAAAGATGATTTATAGAATTCCGTTTACAACAGTTAAGGTGTGGTGTGTTAAAGACTTCAAAAAAGAAAGCCGATTTAAAATATAACCCATGGTAAAACCACCGTTTAGACCAGTGAGCACAAACAGTAAAGCGCTGTTTAGAGTACTGAACTGAGTGATTGTTTTGAGTACGCATACATTACACTAAAGGANAAGTACTGAACTGAGTGATTGTTTTGAGTACGTATACATTACACTAAAGGAGTGGTTTGTGGTGGAATAAGTAAATAATAAATATTAAACTTAAATGAGCACCACAACCACCACTCAAATCCAATTTAAAGAAAACAAGATATATATAATAGTCGTTCATCAACCAACTACAGAATACAGTTCATTACCATTATTCTCAAATGCCTTTTTGTTCTTTTACTTATTTGTTTATTTGAAAAGTCATTTAAGTAACCTATGCAATTTAAAGTTTATTTTTATACGAAGAAAACCTACAACAACGGCTTTGTAAAGAAGGTAAATATAATTGAAGGTCACAAATATCTGCATTAAACCCATCAGCAATTTGAATCACTGATAGAAGCTATATTTTAATAAAACTAAATTTTAATCAGAATTCTTATGCTTGAACTGATTCAAAAACTGCCTAGAACCACCCACCATCATTCGTTGCTATTTATATCAAAAATGCCTAAGATAAACAGTGGATCGACATACTGCGAAATCGGAAACAATCATTGGATAATGTTAAAAATCGTTAGAAGTGTGGAATGAAGCAAGCGCGTTTGATACGAATGTCCATAATATTTATTTTTTATTTCTTTTTATTTATTTGTACNGAGCGCGTTTGATACGAATGTCCATAACATTTTTATTTTTTATTTCTTTTTATTTATTTGTACTTTAGAGTCGTTCAAAATATTAAAATGTAATAAAATTAAAAACAAACTAAAGAATATTAGAATATAGTACAAGAAGAGCACATTTAAGTTCAAGGCAATGACACTTTCAAAATATTTAACATGTTATTAACTTACAATTGAACTTAACGCAAATGTTTAAGTACTGAGTTCATTTACATGTTAATATTGCTCAACAATGACCGTAACATTGACGTACATTGGGGCAAAACCAAAATTATTATAGCAAAAACATCACTAATCAATTAAAGCACTCAAACAACACTAGAGAAATAAAATTCAACCAACCACCACCAAATTACTGGACTCCACAATGGGTTTTCAAATTCCTTCCAAAGTGATGGTAATTCTGATTTTAGCAGCGAAAAATATTGAGAACAATAGCAATATAGAACCTGCGATTCTGCTCGTGTAGAGTATTTTAAAGACCATGGCATTTTATTGGATAACTGACTAAAGTTTTATATATAGACGTGCACGTTTCGAGAACATTAAATAAATTCTTGTCAGAGTCAAGCTGTCCGCTAAGATAATAAGAAAAATCAATAGCCACCAATTTGATTGCACAGCAAGATGCATGCAGAGCAAGTTTCTTGAATAGAAGAGGCTAGTCAAAACATTGCATGAGATAATGTGTATTCAGCCACCACGGTGTAATGGGTGGATCAGTATAAGCTATGTATCACAAAGGAGAAAAACATCGAAGATAACAAAAATATAGAAGTCGTCACGGATATACGTAGGCAATAGCAATAGCTGACAACGAACGAGGAAAAGTAGTCTAACAGGAGTAAGCATCGAAGCAAGCCAGCCGGCGTGAAGTAATACCAAAAGGTGGTCCCGCATCAGGAATTGGTGAAATTGTGGTTAAGTTATTCCGACTGCGAATCGTGCATATCAAACAAGTCGAAATCGTTTAAAGCCTCCCCTCTCCTAAAAAAGCCAATTATTCAGTGTGAATATACAACTTTTGTTTACGATACATTTAGCAGCTTGTACTTTGCTGTTGTACAGCATTAGCATGTATTTCTATTCAAAACTCTCTTCATACCTTGGGTCACATATTCACATTTTAGTGCGCTATATACACTTCAAAGTTGATTACTTGTCCAGATAATAATGAAAAGTGTCTGCTCAAATGCTGTCCAAATATTTTGCTAATTTTAAGCTACATGTGGTCTATCTAAATATTGCGCAAAACCCCATTTCATTATGAAAGATTTTGTACTTTGACATCGTTCGAGGTCAGCGGGCTTAACACAGTACCATGCTGGCAGGCCTAGATATTTGCTTCCCAACAACATATTGCATTAAATTTCATTAAAATTCCTTGACAATGGTTCTGCTTTGCTATTTCGCAAACACAAACATGGGGGTACAATGAAAATCCACCACTTGCCACAAACATGCCTGCCGAGAGCCATAAACGCACACAATTATGCCCACAAAAATGACAATGTGCACGCACAGCATTAACGCTCCATAAACGTAGTTGCTTTAGTGCTTAATTAAATCAAGCCACAGCACATCAATGCCCATCAAAATTTATTGATTAATACATATAAATATACAGCCACATATCCTGCCTTTGCGTTCTGCTCCTTTTTATGATTTTAATAGCAATAACTGCTGAAGCATAACATTATCATTAAATGAAATATTTAATTATAAAATCAGGCAATACGCCATCGCCCTAACAAAACTGTTTAATGTCGACGCGCTAGCAAAATACACTGCGTACTGTTTCCCTTGGCGCGGTGCTGCATGTACCGAAAAGCATGCAATTCTTTTTTGCCTCGAAATAATCTGCTTAATGCGATTTTTTAAATTAATAATAATGCTTGTCTATGTTTGTGTTAGTGCGCGTGTGTATGCGTGGTGTTTTTAATTTAATTCTTTTGTTGTTGCTTATTACTGTATGGAATTAATCGTACTCACATTGTTGACGCTTGGCTGTTTTATTTTATGTGTGCATACAAAAATGGCGATGGCAGCAAAACAATAACAAATATTAAGTCACAATGCGAAAGCGCGAAATTCGCGCAACATTAATTTCAATGCTAAGCAAACGCACACATATACATTTCGTAATTATACCGCGACAAGGATGCACTGCATGTGTGTGCACAGGCTAATGTTTTTACACATCACATTGTGCGGCAGCAAGCGCACGCCTGACATGCCACACAGCAGCAGCAATGTACAAAAATCAACAAACACATCAGCATCACACCGACACCAATACAAGCACGTGAGCGTGTTTTGGCATGAGGAACAGCCAGAGTGCGCCATTTGTGTTTTGCGGGTNGTCTGCATGTGCGCCATTTGTGTTTTGCGGGTTAGCCATGGCTTTAAATATGAATGAACCAAAATTTGTCACGTTTTCCGTTAGTTTAGGACATTTTTGTTTCTTTTTTTTAATGCGCATTGCCATGTGCAGTTTTTAGTTGGCGCATTTATTATTTATTCAATGTTAATTACGCTACTTCTGCTGGCTGCTGCAACCGTATTTTCAAACGAGCCGCACGCTGTAGCTTTTTGAATTTTCGAAACGTCCATGTAATGCGGCCCTAAGCTAATTATCACATCATGCTTTTGGACATCCAAATCATTAGCGACAATATTAATGTATTCAATTTAATTCAATTAGCGTGTGCGCAGTTGAATTGCAACTTATTAGAATCATACCATTTCGCAACACACCAGGGTATTAGGTGTCTGTGCTAGGTATGGAATGCATAGAAATAATCGTTTCCGAATATATATTTCCCGCAGAAATATGCCTAGAATAAAAAAAAATCGATCGATACTTCAGTATTTTTTTAGAAACATTGATGAAATTTGATTTCTGAACATATTTTGTAAAAACTAAAGACATATTCATGATTCGGCTAAATCGGTCATAACTTCGAGTAAAATTTGCACCCGCTTTCAAGGAAATCAGCATAATCGTATTCATCGCATTCCACTAAAATTTGCAATGAAAGCATGTTTGAGTTACTGTTGAATTTCGGCAAAATCGGTTTATAGCTTTGGGAACCTTCCATAGAACGTTTACTCCTGATTGTTTGGCATGCTATTGAAATTGTGTAGGTAAGTGTTTTTGGTCATTGCAATAATATTCTAAAATTAAAGCAAAATTGATCGACAATTTCGACTACCGTTCATAGAATAAACAGTCCAAATTTGTCATAACATTATTCAATTTGAGTAAAATCGGTCTAAAACTTCGATTTCAAGGATATACACATTATTGTCAAATGTTTAATCATATTTTACTGAAATTTGGTATGCAAGAATTTTTGGATCATTGCCATAATGTCATTAGATTTGAACAAATTCGGTCCATATTTTCATGGAAATAAGAGCATGCTCCAGAAATGTTGCATTGCCATAATATCACATAATTTCAACAAAATCTAGCAGTAACTACGGGTACCTCCCATAAAACGCTTTCTCTCGATTTCATATATATAAGCATAAAAGCCAAATGCTTTTCGCAATCGGAAAATCGCTCTATAACTTCATGTAGCTCCCATAGAACAGTTAATGCCAATTTCTCGGAAATAAGCGTTAAATCCAATTGTTTGATCTCATCGCACCGAAATTTAGTATGGATGAATTTTTCAGCTGTTGCTATAATACTGTAATTTGTTCGAAATCGGTCTAATACTTTAGATACATTTTATAAAATTTTTAGTCCAAAATTTCACGTAATTTGGCTTAAGTAAAAGGTACTTCGTTATATGCCACTGACATTTGTTACTGTGACGTTTTTACTTTATTGTCATTTTATTTTACGATATTAGCGAAGGCAGTCTAACATTTTGGATACTTTGCAAAGACGTCTTATACCCGATTTTATTGAAATGAATACATAACAATTATTGCATTAGAAAATACTATAATTCGTTATTCTTGTAATATTTTGATACTTTTATGATTTAAATAACTGATGAGTATTTTGTTGTTTGGTCTTGATCGACTCTTCCAACGATCTTATTCTTTTATAATTTTTTTTATTACATTAATATCAGATTTTTTACATTTTCAAGCATACTATGCTTAAGTTAAAGCTTGCATATAAAATGCAACTAAGAATTATACAGTCGGCATAGGCCCACACTCTAATACAAGTTGTCTCGCATTTGAACAAAACAAATCTGAAAATACAATGGATCAGCTGGAAATCCACCCAAAAATAAAATTTTGAAAGAACTCTTTCTTGAATGCCATAGGAGTACTAGATTCATCATTTCCGACTTTATGTTCCTAGCAGATATATTCACACAATTAACAATGAGGAAAGTTACAGTAGGCTTCGGCCGGCACATTCGTATCCGGAGGACGTTTAGATGATACGACTACTCACCACATTACCAGATTAAATTTAAAAATATTATCTCGCATGACTGCAATAGACTTAAAACCCCAGTTTTGGATAAAGATGTGTACTGTAGGTACCCAAATTATTATCGAATATTAACAAAATCCAAACTTCGATTTAAAAATCTTCCATGTCAAAATTTTGTTAATCTCGCTTAAAACCTTCCTTCTGGTGTTTGATTACGGATAGATAGATGGACGTCCGGCAAAATTTAGTCCTTTCTAAGTTTGCGAGTAATCTTTAAACAGAATTCCTTTTGCATTCAAAAGCTGTTTCCAACTCATTCTTAGTCGATTTCAGATAACGAGCTCTTTTCAGAGCAGACGAACCAGCTAAACGTCGATATTGAACTTTGGGTTTCGGTGCAGGGTCATGGACATGTCTGAATCATCTTGACCATTCAATGCCTAATATCAACATTATACTTGTCACAGTTGCGTGTGTTTCCATAATGATTGAATGTGCAACCATTGCTTACATGGCCAAATGCGGGCATCTAAATCTCTTTCTCTCAAGCATCCATCTTTTATAAAGTTTATTTGTCCCGATTTCGCAGACCCTCCTTAAGTTGTTTTTTTACCCATCAGACATTGCCAGGGAATATTGTTGGCTTGTGCAAAGTATGTAATGTGTAAACATATCATTTCCGACTATATATTACTTGAAAACATACACAAAAAATAAAAAAAGCAGCACGTCCGTTTCAGTCAGAGTAATGCAATTCGCTTTCTGAATGTATATTGTAAAGAGTCATTCGAGTTTGGGAACGTGCCAAATAGTACTAAAATTTTAGGAACCTCCTATAGAACATTTATTTGCAATTCACGTAAATCAGAGATAAAGGGAGGCGATCTATTGCATGCTACCGAAACTTGTGTATATTGTAAAATGTTAGTACAGCTTTTAATTACGAGTAAATCTTATAGGAGGTATACTGCCGATTCCACAAAACTATCTTTTAGCTACTCAAATTGATAACACATTGTTAAATTTCAGTGGAATTGGTCCATAATTGCGAGTAGCTCCTATAGGAGAATTATTTTCGATTCCCGAAAATTAGCATCTAAGCCTTGCATTTCATCACAAGGTACTAAAATGGCAGCATTTTTGAGTAATTGCCATAAAATTTTAAAATTTTTTGAGAGTCAATCAATAATTTCGGGTTTCTCCCAAATCGCAGATCTCCCGATGTCACGGAAATGTCCCTAAAAGCCGATTGTTTCATTGAATGCCCTTGAAGTGAATTTGGCAAAATCAGACATCAGGCTGTGGACAAGTGCAGAGCCTTCGGTGAATCGACTATTACAGAATTTTTATTTGTGAGTTTTTAGTTACCTGACTTTTGGCTTATCCTCAAACTCCAAAGACTGCTCCGGGGACACCGCCTTGAATGTATTGAAAATTTTCAACGTGAANATGAAACGCTACGTGCTTTGAAGGCTATACCGGGAAACGNGTGAAACGCTACGTGGTTTGAAGGCTATACCGGGAAACGACGTTTTGGCATGCTTGGAGGAATAGAAAAGCTATTAGCATAAAAGCATAATCTCAGAGAGGAAATTCTTCGAAGCAAATAAAATTGATTGGGATGATTCAATAAATAAAGATTTTTAATTTGTAACAANCAAATAAAATTGATTGGGATGGTTCAATAAATAAAGATTTTTAATTTGTAACAAAATCGACCTTTCTTTTTGATATATATTATATATTAAAATGTGTTATCTAGCTTTTTACTATTGTAATCCTGAGCATGACTGTTGAGTTCTACGTACATGTTGCGTACTATGAACACAGCTCAGTTTTAGCCCTAAAACTAGTACATGGTGCGTACTATGAACACAGCTCAGTTTAAGCCCTAAAACTGTTTAACCTTATTAATTGCTTAAAAATAGAGTTTTGAAGTACACATCATTAAAGCCCCAACACCCAATGTTGCTCTTTAACTAATAACATATGACCCACATATGTCATTTGCAGTAAATCAGCAAACTATATCGCAGAATATAAGAGCTGGGAAATATAAGTTTTCTTTACAAAATTTTCGCACTGCTATGCGTTGACGTGCATAGGACACTTCATATTCTCCGCACGCTCACCAGCTGCTTCTAATAATTAATAACACACTTGTACGACACACACGCCTATGACTTTATGAGCCAGCGTGTGTATGTGTTAATGTTGGCAAATATTAACTGAGCTTTGTAATGGCTACAAGCCAGCTGCCAGTGTATTTCTGTGACCAATTAGCCAGGTCGACATTATGTTTATTAATTTTGATTTTTATGTATCATTAACATAATAAATGTCATCAAATATTACATAAAGCGAGAAAATGGTCAGTAAGGTAAATACAGGCACACAGTACCAATACTGCGCTAGTCATGCATGACTACATTTAACCGCAATTCGGTCTGTGGTACACATACAGAAATTAAATCTCCAAACAGCACGTAAATGAGAACGCAAACGGCATTTCAATTCTCCTTTGGCATAAGAGTTTACTGCGTTGCCTTGGGAATTGCGTGCTACGACATATTTGAATGTCAGCAGAGAAAAAAAGAAATACCCAAGAAAAACAAAACGGCACGAGCTTGTGTGTTAAAGTGTGCATGTGTGATTGTTTACTAATGGGTGTATGTGGGTTTGGCTTATTTTAGGTGTTTATTGTTTTTGTTTGACTTTCATTGAAATAACGAATTGGCAGTATTACAGCAACAAAATAGCCTTATAACAAGTACGAACAGCAACAACAAGAACATCAACAACAAGAAATGCAAGGCTAGCAAGCAACAGCAGCATTGAATCACACAATTTTAGTTATTTTTAATAACATGCCGATGCTTGTTATTCATTCCACTGCCAAAACAGGCTTTGTTGACAAACGCTGTTAAGCATACGCCCTGTTGTCTCTGTGTCATAAAATTATTTTTTTTTTTTTGCTACGATTTCGCCGGCTGTATTTGTCATTTCATAACAAAGTGTTCGTATTGTATGAACGTNGTATTTGTCATTTCATAACAAAGTGTTCGTATTGTATGAACGTGTTTAACTTTGTGTCTGCTGCGAAAAAATCCAACAAAAGACTTTAAAATTTATCAAGCTTTTTTTTGTTTTAGTATTTGTGCACTGTATTTGATTTAGACAACATTTGCAATTAAAAAAAATTTTTTTTACTGCTGCATTTGCCTAAATAAGCTTTTGCTTCATTTTTGTATTATTTACATTCACTGGCATAAGGACATACTTTCTGAAAATTACTCTAATTTTATTCATTTGAAATTTGTTTTTGTTTTATATTGTAGTAGTGTCGCTTTTTTCATTATTTATTTATGTTCTGTGCTGTGTTGAGTGTCAACATTGATGAATGCTGTTGAAATGTCACAAACGTTCACATTTTCAAGCATCACTCTCTATATTTCTAATGTATATG
>JXOS01002186.1:0-15864 GCA_001015075.1 Cirrula hians
TTTGGTGTCTGAACATATTTTGTAAAATTTGTGAATGGGCAAATTAAATCCATAACTTTGGGTAGCTCCAATACAAACTCCTGATTTCACGGAAATAAGCATAAAAGCCAACTGATATATCACATTGATATGACAAGTTTCTACGGTCATTGCTATTACATCGTACAATTTCATCAAAAACCGTTCATAACGTCAGGTACCTCTAGTAGAACGTTTAATCCCGATATCACGGAAATTAGTATTAAAGGCATTGTGGGTTACGGAGATTCGGTATGGAAGCACTTCCTTGCCATTCCTTTAATATTTTTATCTTGTTTTTGCTTACAGGAGATGTCAACTGGATCAGTTTTAGTTGGCTCATTATGTATTGAAAAATTAAATTTATTTAAAATAATTGAAATATTGCTGCTAATTTTTGAAATATTAATTTTCAAATATTTACTACTCACATTTATATTACTGTCGACTGCTTTTTATTATTATTATTATATTTGATTTAATTTTTTATTTTTTGTTTATGCACTACTTTTGCAGCATTTTTTCTGAGCAGCATCAAATATATATGACGTATATGTTTGTGCGGCCTGTATATTTACATGTTATATTTTTTTCCTTGCACTAGTGATCGTTTTATTAATGCTGCTGTGCTGTTGAGCCCGCTAAAATTACAAGGTACACATGCATCAACACTAAAGAGCAGTAGTGCTGGCTGAATGTACCACAGCTTGGCAACTTGGCAACAAATGTATCCTCTTGGTGTAATTCTAGGACAGACTGCTCATGCACTTTCGCATTCAAGCAAATAAAATTGAAAAGTAAGTACAGAAAATTTATACGTTGCTGAGAAGAACAGGAACGCGCAGCTCCAATAAAGATAGAAGGAACGAATATGGAGTAATAAAAAATTGGCATAATTGAGAACCAGTTTGTAGGCATGCCACCTTGTGAATGGCAAGTGAAATTAAATATTTAAAAAGTTCGAAGAAAAATTTTTGCCGTTCACTGGGCTTGAATTTTCTTGAAATAAAAAAATTGGCTGCAGTACTGCTACGTTATATCTGCGCACCACGAACGCTCACCTTTTTTTCCACGGATAAAAGACAGGTGCAATGCATTACGCACCATCAAGACACAACGAACAACCTTTGGACTTTTTGGTAAAAAGTTTACCTACTTAACCACCTTCTAATGAGAATCAGTAAGAATACGAACTACATTTTATTACCGAGCAAATGTTTCAAGATTGTTGGTATCATTTGCCAACAGATCCATTGGCTGCACCTTTTCAAGGAACCCCGAGAATAAAGTAATAATTTCGAGTTTATATTGGATTCTGATAACCACAGCATGGCGAAAGGCATCACGCTTTTAAAAAACGGTACCATGAAGTTGAAAGGGTCACAGCATTAAGATACCTTCTCTGAGGCCCCATTGGGCATTTAAAATTACAGTCAAATTCGGGTTTTCTGAGTTTCATTTTGGAAAGTTTTAAGAGTTTATCTGGTATGGTAGTAGTTAAAAAATATGCATATGCTGCGTGTAGTTGCTTGGTTTTGATCGATCTTCTCATAAATTTTCCGAAGCCTAAAGATTTGGTTGGCACCAGAATCTTCTTGTCGGGAATCGGATTAAGAAAATCTAATTATTTATTCACATAGGCCTTCAATCGTGGAATTTCCGGCATCTAAGCGTACATTAAAGAATAACGCGTGCTAAGACTTCAATCACTTGGCATGTTTTATTGTGATCAAAATTGGAACAGGAAGTGGAGNCACTTGGCATGTTCTATTGTGATCAAAATTGGAACAGGAAGTGGAGAATGCAGTTATCTAAATACAAGTAAATCGGTTGGTATAGTTTTTTCAATTCCGCAGTCATATATTTCAATTAAGAAGGACTTGAACTAGATCCATCAAATTTGGCATACCATGCCTTTATGTTAAAATTACTAGAATTTTGAATGAAGTAAAGATCCAATAAATATTTTGGGTAGCTCCAGTACACCTCTTGTCCAAAAATGGAGTGCTTAGAGGTACCACAGCCAGAAGAATTGATTTTTTCATTGTAGTTAAGTGGTTTGTCATAACATCGAAATGTATTCCGCAATGTGCCAAATTGGATGAAACTATACCTCTAGGACACCTATTTGGAGCGAAAAGAGGATTTTATTCAAATTAGCCTGAAGAATTTATGGAATTTAATGAAATTTCATTATACAGTGGGAATTACCATAGTAAATGTATGTTTAAAAATTAACCCGAAATTAGATGATAATTAGTGGTACCTCCAGTACACCAATACGTTACGAAAGGAGCGTTTTAAGCAAAATTTGTCATTTTTATCATATCCATATCATATAATATTCACATTATCATCACCACAGAATTCGATATAGCGATAGCAGTCCGTTCGTCCGTCTGTCCGTAATCAAATTCCAGAGAGAACACGTTGGGCTAAAATTATCAAATTCGGCACACATAATCTATGGAAAAATATTAGATCTAGTTCGAAGTTGGACCTTATCCGAGATATGTCGAGTACCTCCAGTAAACCTCTTTATCCAACATTTTCGACACTTAATCTACCGGAGCCGTAAGAGCTGGTATTTTGCAACGTCATTTCGTTATTAGGCGGATATTCATAACAAAAATGGTTGTGAGGTTCCTCCAGTACTCCTTTATGGTTCAAATAGAGTTTTTAGTGTAGTATTATCATAGTTATAATTTAAAATCAACAAAATTGTAGTATTGAGTGGGCAATCATAAATTCAATAAGAGTACGAAAAATGAGCATACATTTGAAAAAATTGCGTACAATTCCATGTCACCTCTAGTAAACCTATGTGGTCTCAAAAGAAGGTTTTAAGAAAATTTAGCTAGAAAAATCTTGCAAATTTAACAAAATCTTAGTAATGAGTTATCATAATCATGATCAATAAGATTACCAAAAATAAGCAAGTTTGAATGAAAATCAATGGTATGTCCAAAACACATATGTGTTCCAAAAGAACGATATAAGGCAAATTTGGCCAGAAAAATTATTCAAGTTCATCGAAATTTTTTTATTGAGTTATAGAAAAAATTATTCGTTTGTGTACCAAAAACGCACATATGAGATGATACTCAGAGATTGATAGATAGAATTTATCAAGTATTTTGGAAGCGACGTGTATGTAACAGCCTTAGGCAACTGGAACATTCATTCTTATTTTTATTTTAATTTTGACCCATTCTACCTGTGTATCATAAAAAAAAAATGGATTTCATTCTCCTTGGAAAGCACTTGCTTCCAAACCCAGTAGCAGATCAAATAAATATGACTTGGGTGGTCTATTAATTAATTACATTAAAAACGAAACCCCAAGCAACCTCTGCTCAACAAAGGCATTTTAAGAAAAAATTATTGCAACAATTATATTATATATAGAATTATATAGAGAACATGAAAAAATATGATGAATTTGCTGAAAATAAAATAAAATATATCTGTTCATCATTTCCATCAATATTCTTGAAAAAAGAAACTATTTAAAATGTAAGTTATTGCAAACTTTTATTGAGAAATTGGAAAATTGGTTAAATTTCATAAAATTGTTTTCATTAATAATATACATTGAAAATCAATTTTGAATGCTCACACGTTTAATATTCGTTTTGAGTCACACTTTGTCTCTTGTTTTTTTTTGTTTTGTTTTTCTTCTTCGTTATATTTTCATTGTAGTTCGTAGCTTGCACGCAGCCAGTATTCTCAGGATGGTCACAACGGCCAGTCAAGGCATTGAAATACAAATCACCGCAACTCGCTCGGTATGGCTCGCCATGTCGGCAGATGAAATATTCAGTACAGCTGTTGACAGATGCAACAAGGAAACCTTCTTCTTTGTTACGACAGACAAAACGGTTATAGAACGCCATATTCGTGTCCAACGACTGGGGTGGCATAATTTGTGGCTTTTCAATGGGTCGGACATGGACATTTTGGTCTAGTTGCCCTAATATAGGTGTGGCTGTAATACATTGAGTAGTTGTTGTATCGCAAGTTGTTGTTGTCACAGGCTCACATGACGTAGTTGGTGGTTCAGTTACGCNCTGTTGTGGTCTCAGTAGCGCATGTAGTTGTTGGCGGCTCAGTTATGCATGTTGTTGTTGTCACAGGTTCACATGACGTAGTTGGTGCCTCCGTTATGCATGTTGTTGTTGTCACCGTTTCACATGGCGTAGTTGGTGCCTCCGTTATGCATGTTGTTGTTGTCACNACGTAGTTGGTGGCTCAGTTACGCATGTTGTTGTTGTCACAGGTTCACATGACGTAGTTGGTGGCTCAGTTACGCATGTTGTTGTTGTCACAGGTTCACATGACGTAGTTGGTGGCTCAGTTACGCATGTTGTTGTTGTCACAGGTTCACATGACGTAGTTGGTGGCTCAGTTACGCATGTTGTTGTTGTCACAGGTTCACATGACGTAGTTGGTGGCTCAGTTACGCATGTTGTTGTTGTCACAGGTTCACATGACGTAGTTGGTGGCTCAGTTACGCATGTTGTTGTTGTCACAGGTTCACATGACGTAGTTGGTGGTTCAGTTATGCATGTTGTTGTTGTCACAGGTGCACATGACGTAGTTGGTGCCTCAGTTACGCATGTTGTTGTTGTCACAGGTTCACATGACGTAGTTGGTGCCTCCGTTATGCATGTTGTTGTTGTCACCGTTTCACATGGTGTAGTGGGGGCCATCGTTACGCACGTTGTTGTTGTTGCCACACACGTTGTGGTTGTAATGGCACATTCTGTTGTTGTAACTGAGCTTTCGCAGCCTCCAGCGATATCACATGTCTGTTTCGCCAAATTGAACTGTAAACCGTCTGGGCATGTGAACTGTTGTGATATGGCGTTTGATTGGCATAAGTAATACTGTGCTTGGTTGTTTATGTTAACAACATAACCTTTCGATACACCACAGCATGGTCCAGTACATCCAGCCGGCGTGGTGACTTCTACGGGGGCAGACTCAATACAACCGGGATTCGTTGTTACGCACGCCTGCGAGTTTGCATCGAAATAATTTTCGCAGGTTTGCAGAGTACTTACTCCATTTTGGCAGAGATAATATTGAGAACAGCTACCTGGCACCAATGCTTTGAATCCATTCGCTTGTTTGCGACAAACATACCGAGCATACAAGTTATTATTCAAGCCACGCTTGGCAGGTACCAAGCTAGCTGCATTTATCGCTAAAATGAGGCACGAAAACACTACGAAACCAATTCGTGAATTCATTATAGTTCTTAGTGTTACTTTAAGCGCTGCATTTCTACAAACTTTACTTACCAATGAGGGTTTTCATTTTCCTTTTTTTTTTGTTTTTTGTTTCGAACGATTTGCTTTGTTTCCTGTTTTTTGTGTGTGTATGTGTTTTGGAAAACAATCGAATTTGATCAATCAAAATAATCAACTGAACTACTTTGAATGAGACAACTATTACATGCTTTTATATTTTTCAAAATCTCAATTGAAATATAATTATCAACAGTTTTTTCTGTTTTTATTGGTAACTTTTCCACTTGATAATAAAACGTGAGTGTGTATGCTTGTGCTTTCGTGAAATAAAGCATTACTTTTATTAACTTTTTATCTCCGCCATTCCACGAAATTATCGAAACGGTTGCAGAACATGTTTTCAAGGGTACAATATGCCTTTTTTGTTTTCTCTATTTTTATAAATTTTCTGTTTTTCACCTTATTTCCAATCTAATTGATTGAAAAAATTATTTAAAATCAATTTTGATTTGGAAATTTCACAATTAACATGTAACACTGCTTCCTAGCTAATAAGTCACGAGTTTACTTTTTTGTTGAACAGACAATCACATAAGGTCTTCCGAAGTTAAGAAAATGAATATACCATTACTTTTATATGATCCGTTTTGCATCCCTGTGCAGTTCAACGAGGTGCTATGTTTTGTTATGAATAACATCGAACTGTAAATATTCGCCTGCACCGTTTCCCTTATGGTTTGGAATGCGTCTAATTCGGTAATAATTAAAATTTTGGAACATATGGATATAATTTTTATACCCATCACTCAATTGACAATTGGTCAATACGAATATTAAATATTATATATATATATGCTACGTCTGTAATGCGCAGAATATAAAAAACAAGATAGGCGTAATAGTTCGATGAAACGGACTGCACCCGCCCGTCATGAATTCTGTTTGCATGATATACGCATAAAAACGGCGCCCCGGTAAATAATATTATTATTGCCATCTTCTTGCAAAAATCATTCGCTGAGCTGTAATCACGCTAATTTCTTTAGCTGCAAGAGCGGCTCGTCAATTTATAAGTTTGTTGGCATCAAACAGCAGTCTACGCGGCACTTACGTTTTGGGAGAATCGAACGCCAAATTTAATAAATTCTACGTTAAAAATAGAACCAAATGAGTTTTTATTTCGGGCAATATAAGACAACTGGTTAGTAGGCTTCCAACCCACAACTTGCAGTGAACAGATAATTATTGGTCTCCTTGTTTTTCGTCGGACCTCGGCACCGCCGGTCAGCCTTCGCTCAGCTGTGGTGCTGCGACTAGCTAAATGTATATGGTCCTTTGAGCTTAATCGTTTGCATCTTAGTCTGGGAAAGGCAAACATCCAAAGAAGCATCTGCTCACCAATCAGCAACAACAGATACAGACCACAGAATATATTGCAGCTTCGTACATGAAATTAATTAATAATAACGATGCACACGGAAACAAAAGGACGTGCAAATTAATTATATATATAGTTTGTTGGTATGTTTGAGTGACAAAATTGAGTGCTCTCTATTGGTTCAAGCTTACTCACTTTTTTTGGCTACTAATACATAAAAATCCGGATTCAAACGCTAGAGTTTTAATTTGTCTTACTTGCGCTTGCAAACGCTCAGTGCATATGCCGTTTTTGTTTCTCTCACCCCATGCACAAACATGACCTATAGTTAGGTCGGCAGTTACGTTTTTCTCGACTAACTAAGAACTGCACTAAATTGCTCTCTCAAGAGCAAGTAGTAAGCGTTAAGTAGAATTAAAGTAGAATAAGTAATGTTAAATTTAATTGAAGAACAAATTGCAAGCAAGCCACCACCAACCTAAGAATTATTAAAATTTCAGTGAAGTTATAAAATAACAAATAAAATGTCTGTATAGATTATAATAAATTTTTATAAAAACGCGATAGACGTACAGTCGATCAAGACCGACCACATAATACCGATCAGTCATTCAATCGGATGTATAGAATCTATTCAAGGTAGAAATGTCAAGACCAGGGCCCAAAAATGCTTCCATACCAAATTTCCGACCACAAAGAATATAATGCTAATTTACGTGAAATACGGACATAATGTTTTATGGGAAGTTATTGATCGATTATTATTATTAATCTTACAATTTCAGGACTACGACCGAAAAGAGTTTTTATGCCGAATCTCTAGTAGTCTACGAAAACTCTATGGCTTTTATACAATTTCCGTGAAATCGAGAGTGCACCTATTATGAGGGGTACCTGAGTTAAAGACCAATTTTACTATAATTTTATAACATCATGACTTTGACTCAAAAATGCTTCAATACCGAATTTCAGTTTTCCTATGATGACACACCCGGCTTTATTGTTAATTCCTGAAATCGGGAATAAACGTTGAATTCGGGTATTTGACCTAGCGAGCGAACTAACTTCACGCAAGCAATTTGGAGAGCGTAAAAATAAAGGCAGGCTACACTCGATGCAAAAACCCAAGGAAGACGACAAAGAGGAACAAGTTGTAGATATAAGTGAAAATATATATACGAAAGAGCGCCATTATTAAAAAATTAAATTCGATTTAAGGCATAAACACATTTTACTTCAATATTTGGAATCATAATGAATATCACAAATAATTTAACTACGGTACCCTCCATGTTGAAAAAAGTAAACAAATATTTGATAAATGGACCTTCGCATTTACATTGTGAGTATTAAAAGCTGTTCTGAATTTAATTGGTTTAATATTTTGGATATATTTCGTGTCTACTATATCAGGATTTAAATATAATTTATTACTTTCGTTGTCTGTGAGAAGTATTTTAGATATTTCGAATATGAATGTATGGTAAAACTTTAGGGCAATGTGTTCTTTCCCGAGTAAAATTTTTACAAATTTATGTCATCTATTATACTCGATATCGGTATGGCTTCCAATATAATGTTGGACTTATATATATAACTTAGTTTTATTTTCAACATTGAACACTTCTACTGTTGTACGTTGATTTAGGTTTCCGTTCGAATTTATTGAATTATTTGAATATGTCGGTTGGTTTTTCCTGTATTAATTAAAATGCCTTAAAATTATTAAATTATGCAGATGGTGTTCTTTAAACATTACGATACCGATGGTTATTTTGTACGGGGTTATTAGTATTTAAAAAAAACGCGTATGATTGTTTTGCGTTTGAATAGTTGGTAAATATTGAGGTGAAAAATTTTCTAGTTATGGTTCTATTGTTTGACATTCAGTTGTCGTTATCATTTTCCAGAATTTCTATAAAAACAAATAAAACAACAAATATCTAGATGGATAAATGATGCCATGGAATGTCCTACCTTTTCACCATGATCAGCACCTATCGTCATCGATCCAACGATAATGCATGCAAACGGTAAATAAAAAAGGTCACTGTAGCGGAAAGAAAAATAAACCAAAAAACAATAAACGACCACTACCAACTGCTCAACATTACTATTGCATTATTATTGCTAACCTCAGAAAAAGTCTCTACTTTCGTACATTTGATTTTTTTCCGGCTATGCTCAAATTGAGGTTAAGAATATGATAGGCCTAAAACGTTTTTCTGTAGACAATGGGTATTTGAAAATGTCGTTTGGGTTGACAAATGTCCCGTGAACATTTCGGCGAATAATGGATAACAATTTGCGCAATTAAATGTGACCTGTATGTTTTGTATACATGGATAATACAATTGATTATTTAAAATCATTGCAAGAGCTCATGCAAAGCCTAATTGCTGTTTTGAACAAATTAAAAAAAAAAAAAGGAATTTCGAAAATTCCAATTGATAAGTCTGAATTTCTCTGAAAGGAGATATCATTCCTTGGACACTTAATGACAAGAGAAGGGGTAAAGCTAAATGCGGAAAAAGTAAGCGCTATTCAAAAATTCCCTGTACTTTAAACTGCATGAACTGCAGTTAGAACTGCTAACATATTACAGGAAATTTATCAAAGACTTTTCCAACTTGACAAAGCCATTAACTGTATGTCTACAAAAAGAGAATGGTATCAGCAAGATTCACGCTTTATTGAATGCTTTGAGTTATGTTAAAGTTTGTTGTGTAATTACCCAACACTCCAATATCCAGATTTTTCTAAGGAATTCAATTTGACAACCGATGCTTGTACTGTCACTGTTGGTGCGGTTCATTGTCAAGGATCTATTGTATCTGAATTTGCTTGGAATTGTATAAGCCCAAGTTGGTATTCAGCTGTATATCGAAGACCACACCTTCTTGTGTTGGACGTCGGAAGGCAAGCTTCTGACATGTGACCATCAAGATTTGGCAAATAGTTCTAATAGAGTCCAAAGCCAAGGCTTAGTTTAATTTCAAAAGACACGTTTACTTTTACAAGACTCAGTGGTGTTTTGTTCAATACCAGTGCACCCCATTTTTGGTGGCATTTAGGAGGACAAACTGTCGCGGTGTGATCTACGAGACCCCCAGGTCAGTCAATATTGTCTTATAACCGTTTTGGCTCTTCACTTATTCAGCTTCGTTGTTGGCCTTGAACACTTGTAAGGCCAAGTTGTGACGAGGCTCGCTCCAAGAACACTCCTGCTTGTTTACGATTGAACGGGTAAGTGCCAGCTCGCGCGAATGACGCTGCCGATTAAATTTGCCTAGAAATTCTTGCTTTCAAACAGTTCAATGTTAATTTGGAACCCCGTATGGTGGTTTATTACATTATAAAGCATCCACCAATTTCTCTCCACTCCAAAAGCAAAGCAAAGACATTTACAAGTTTTTATTATGTACCCCGCGCAATGAGCGGGTAAATATCTGTTCTAGTGAGTTCGATCAAGATCTGCGGTACGGAGCGGTGATCTAGTGATGGGCTATCTCTTGATCGCTGCGGATGCCGATCGACTATCGAACAAGTGATGCTCTCCCCCTAGATCGATCTGGTTCCTGACATCTAGTGACGCTTCCCCTAGATCTGGCGACCTGAAGTTAGTGGTTCTCCACGGTAACCTTTTTATTTCAGAATTATTATTGCAGTAATACTGCAAGGGGCCGGGAGTGTGCAAGATACTATTGCTGTTGACAGCTCCTTCCCAAAGCATTTGCTGAGCTACATGCACGCTCATTTCATAAGCTGGGCTGTGCCGAAGGTATGCAGATTTATTTACACGCAAGAGTGGCTTGATAATTTATTATAAGTAAGTTGTCATCAAACCACAGCTTACGCGTCACCTACGCATTTGGGTGGAGGTAAATTTAGTAAATTCTACGTTAAAAATACAACCGAACGAAATGTTATTTGGGGCAATATAACACAACCGGGGATTAGGGTTCTAACATACTATTTGCAGTGAACAGATAATTGTGGGTTTTATTCTCTTTCTTCAGCCCTTGGGCACAGCCGGACACTCTTCGCTTGGGTGCAGTGCTCCGAACATCCGAATGACACATTCGTTTTATAAAACCATTAAAATTTTGCTGCTATACCATCTGCTCATTAAAGTAAAATCTCAGGTATCTATTAACATGTATACTTAAAAATTGCCTAAATTCCAAAATACGGTAGCATGCCATGAAACAAATGGCTTTGCTTACAATTGGTAGTAACCGTTTAGAAGAAGTACTCGATGTTATGAAATGTTATTTTCAAATTGTACAATGTTTCGGCAATGACCTACAAATGCTTTCATACCATATTTCAGTAGCATGCGGTGATAAAAATGGCTTTTATTCTAAGTGTCGTGAAATCGGAATTACTGATTCTATGGGAGGTACTCTAATATAGCCCGATTTTACTAAAAATTTTCAATGTTATGGCAAGGACCCAAATCTTCTTACAGGCCTGCCAAGCGAAGTTGATTATGACGATACCAAGGTTTTAATCGAACGGGATCGTCATATTATTGTGCGGGAGGTTGGAGACAAGTTAAATATATCAAAATCAACCGTTGATGATCATAAAAGACGTCATGGACTCTTAAAACTTGATATTAGCGTACCAGATGGATTGAAAGAAATTCATTGAACTAAGCGTAGAAACAATTGTGCTTTGCATCTTAAATGTAATGAATTCGATCCGTTTTTGAAGCGTATGGTGGGATTTGAAGAGTGTGCTATATTTTGTTCTGCGCCCACGCAAAGAAACGATCAATTCAGGTGACTACTGTCAAAAACTGGATATATCCATTTCAAAGTTTAAAAACAAATATTGCACCGAGCATCTGGTGGCATGCAACTAAGGAATGCAAGCGAATTAAAAGAGACCAGCTTAAAAGAAACAAATTTAAGAGATATTAATTAATTTAAATTACATGACGGACGCACCCTTGACACTGGTTGTGACATTAGTTGAAATTGAAAAATTTTAAATATGAAAGGTTTTATTATTATAAATCCTGCATACGACACTGAGTGGAATTCTTCCGCTATCCACTTCTAGGTTTAACATTTAACAATAAACGTTGTACTCCATTTGGTGGAGTACAGCTAAAAGGAATGCCTGCGAATGAGTAGGAACCAGCTCCCGTATGGTGCAGCACATAATGTTACCCGCAGTACATCCTTTTTAGGTGGAATATTAATAACTTTGCTTAAGGGGATTTGAATTTCTCTACATAATTATTACATTGAGGATTTCAAATAATCACGCCATAGTCCAGGAACGGGTTGAATATCCAAAAGTAATAAAAATAATTAATTATTTTCACATTAAAGGGATTTTAAAATCGTATATTATACAATATTCATTTCAATATTGATATGTACAGAATAAAACAGTTTGCTCTCGAATCGTTACCAAGGAAGTTTAAATTAAACATTATCTACTTTTTGAATACAGTAGTTTATCATAAACAGCTGATATTTGGTTGAACTGCGATTCTTATACACGTCTCCAAGTTATTAGAAAATGAATATTGTTTGTGTCCAAAATATATGCCAATCGATAAAGTGATGTCTGTCCGAGTGTTCGTAATGAAACTTAGCGTCTTCGTGCTATTGAAGCCATAAGAGTTAATATTTTGCAATGGACTTTAATAATTTGGTTCGTAATCATAGCATCTAAACCTGTTCAGAAACTGGGCTTGATTGGATAAAAACAGACAAGTATGATTGGATGAAAATCGCCAATAAAATTGGCCAGGTCTATATTAGTTTTGACGGTACCTTACTAGAGAACTATCCAAATATAAACCGCTGCCTGGGAATTTATCCAGAAGCTTGAAAGCTTGAAGTCCTGGCCCAATTGAGCAGTAAAGTAAGTACTATTCAAATGACGTTTACAAAAAACCACCTTAACAATTGCAGTAAGGCGCCGTGGATCAGTACTTGTTTTTAGTTACAGTATCATAATTTCATTTAAATAAATGATACAGTATAGTTTCGCAATACAGAAGCATTCAGAATGACATAAGTATTGAAATCCCTTAATGTAATTATGACCCTATTAATGAAATTGGTTCTTCAAAATATGTTCGTTAGGACATTGGCACTCACCATCAAACAAAATTAGCCAGCAGTATTGGGAGTAGAATAACAATTCCTGAGGTTAGTTATACTTAACATACAGAACAGGTCTCACGCTGACGTGCAGGGTTGTTCTTGAGAAAAAACAGTATATTTGAGAGAATAACCATAGGTTGATAGGTTGAAAATATAACAGTTTAATATTACAATAATTTGCTATCAATTGTTGTTCAACTTGTAGTTTAAAATTTTAACCCGCCTGACAGCGGCTTAAGCAGTGGGACACTGAAGCACACGCATATTCAAAACTATGGGAAAATCGGTATATACTTAAATACTCAAAATTGGTTCAGGATTGGTGCGTTTCAAAAAATTTCAATTGTTCACGTCTAAGAACGATGACATTGCAATATTATAATTGAATTCATAGGGTGGAAAAATGTTTTTATAATTCTTAGTGACGCTTAAATTTCAACAAACGCATTTTTATACCTATCATTCATAGACTAAGCGTATGGGCAAAGCATGTAATTCATTGAATAATGTAATACATTGAATATATGTTGCTTCGAAAAATATTCATAAAATTAAAAAATGCTAAATACCAGTTTCCGTCTATCCGTCCGCCTATTGTTCTGACCTTGACGACGATAACTTGAGTAATTTGCAACATAGACTAAAGAATTTCGGTTTGTGATCATATTTTGTAAAACATCAGATCGACTTCGCGAACACGATTATTGTCATTTCGAGAAGAATCGTCGCAAAAATAAATAATTAAAATAATATATATTCACAATTATATACTAATTTGAATTAACTTTGGCATCTTTAGTTTTGTTTTGGCAAAAAAATTCTTATTGGAAACAAGTGCTTCAAAGAAATGTGAATATTATGATAATCAAGCCTTCATTAGAACATGAGCATTCCTACTTTAACGAATGAGAATGAAATAAATGATTTTGTAATGGATCGTGTTGTTTATTGAATGGTTTTTATACAACTCGCCAATGAAATTGGTAAACTGTATATTTGATTTGGTCATAGGTTTGTAACACCTGATACGAGTGAGCGAAAGCCTTTCAAAATACATTCGAATTTGATCAGCATCACCACAGATTTCGATATATTCTTGATCGTCTGTCATCGAATTCTACACATAACGCGTTGAGCCAGTGTTACCAAATTTGGTATACAGAATCTACGGAAAAATGTTAGATACAAAATTTTAGATAATAATTGTTTTTATACAATTCACCAATGAAATTGGTAAACTGTATATTAGTTTGGTCATAACTTTGTAAAAACTGCAACGAGTGATCAGAGGCCTTGACTGCAATGGTCATGTAAAAGTGAAAATTTCTCATAATTGACCCAATCAACCACCATATTCAGTTATGCCGTTTGATAGATCCTTATGTGCACTAACTTTTTGAATTTTCAAATCTTGGCGGAGCTGCATATTTCCTGAGTAAATATCATATTTATTTATACTATTAATTTTTAAAATTAAATTTGAATTATATATTTCACAAATTTTATATGTNAAATTAAGTTTGAATTATATATTTCACAAATTTTATATGTGGATTTTCCAAAAATGTTTCTTAAATTGCATTTTGCAAGTATCAACTATGGAGCGCATAAAGAGTTCAATTGTGTCATTTGATGAAATAAAAAATAAATTGAAATTTTCGGAACGTATGTATTGTTTACTCATATATTTCCACCGATAATATTTCTCTGTTTTCGCTGAATTGTAATCACAACCAATACGTTAGGAATGGCATCACGCAAGTGGTTAATTGTTGAACATTATTCCTTTTTTTCTCTTTTACACCTATTTACAAAAATTAAACATTGACACCCACTGGAGTCTAGTACAGTACAGTACATTGAAANTAAACATTAACACCCACTGGAGTCTAGTACAGTACAGTACATTGAAACCACCAATGCATCAGAGGACAGCAAAACACTGAAGAGGCCTTCGCAGAAGATCTAAGTATAAAAAAAAGGTTTTAATATAAATGTATGTGTGTTACAGAGCGAAAACATTTTGATCCATGAGTTAATGTAGTTTTAAATATTTTTTTTAAATAAAAGTAAAAAAATTGTTAAGTTATGATGAAAATTTTTTTCTGTTCGTGAACATTTTCTTTAAAACTATATCAAATTGTGATATGGGGTATTTCATTATATTATTATTAATCTGAAAAGGGAAAAGGATGGGGAGGAGGGGATATTAAAGGAGGGATTGATGAAACCACTGTAGTTCATTGTTTGTGAAAAATGTGTACTTTCATTTGTTACAAATTGGTTACGGAATGTATTTGATTTATTCAGTACACTTATTACTTACAGTCAACCCCAGACCCACACACATGAAAAATGTCAACATTCAATTTTTTATTAAAAAAAAAAAATTTCAAAAATAAAGTTGGAAATATGTAATGGGGTCAAAATATTTTTGTATATATTTCATTTATATTTTTTCACGACTATATAATACTTTCATGTCGCTCAAGATTAATTTCAATATTAACAGTCGCACATAACAGATAAGCAAAAAGAGAGGTACACATTGATCTTAATACATTAAGGAAACATCTTCGACACTCATCAGTTGACATTGAAAAATTCATAGTATTAATGTGTTCATTGAAAATCCTGTATAAAATCCTGAGGGGATCAAAAGGATCATNATTGAAAATCCTGTATAAAATCCTGAGGGGATCAAAAGGATCATAGTTTCTCACACACTTCGACATGCGTTTAGAAAGATAACGCGTACTGATTCTATTAGGTACAGCGAAAGGCATTATTCCAATTAGAAGAGGGCTGTCCACCAATGTTTAAAAACAAACATCGCAGCGAACATCTGGTTGCGTGCAGGTAAGGAATGCAGGATTGAGTAGCAACTTGCTCAAATATTGTGGGAGGAAAAAGCGTGACCGCCAGTGCATTCTTCTTAAGGTGACAATCAAGAACTCCTATGGATTGATTCAATTTGCTCAGCATAAGCATTCGATTGAGGATTGTGAAGGCGATGGTGATTCTCAGGAGTAGAGAATGAATGTGACGAACATAACGCATTCGAGTTATCCACTTCATTAAG
>JXOS01002210.1:1759-75496 GCA_001015075.1 Cirrula hians
TTTGTGTGTGTATTTGTGTGTGTATTTGTGTGTGGAGGTAAGCAGCAAGTCTCTCTCAAATTGTGCGCCTGTCGTAAATTGGTTCTATGCTCAAGAAAGCGGCATTAAATGAATTGCTATGTTGTTGCCTTGACAAAGCTGCAACAGAAATTAATTTTATGCTACACAAAGTGCATTCTAATGCTAATTGCAAATGCCGGTGTTGACGATTGTCCACAACAACAGCAATGCAGCGACTTTGTTTGACAACCTTGGACAGCACAATCACTGTGCTGCTAGCTAGTCGGCTGTGGCATCTAAGCAGAGAGTGCAGCAGAGTGATTTCCAAAAGCCATCACTGAATAGTGTGGAAAGTACAGCAAGCAGTTTTGTGGTGTTAGCTGGTCGCAGAAACATTCGTCTACGGTACACGCAACAAGGAATTACAAGAAAACGCATTATTATTAAGTTGTATTGCTTTTTTTTTAATTGTTCTGTAACTGTAATTCATTTTTTAATGTAAGAAAAAAGAATAATTAAAAATTAAAATAGAAATATAAATGCTGCAATTATTTTACGAATATTTTGGAATATTTGGAAATTTGCAAATGAGAGGTGAGCATGACGATGCGGTAAAAATTTTTGGAAGATGCACTTGCTAGCACTGAGCAGATTATTCGTGTTGAGACCACAATCTTCATGGAGATGTTTTCAACATATTACTGCTTAATTCAATGTAAGACAGTACTTTATGCTACTGGCAGCATAATCGTTAAATCAGTCCAGCAATAGTAAGTTCATTCAACTGACCATTATTGATGTCTCCGCCAACTGAGACCTCATTTCTCGTTTGTAATAGCTAAAAATTAATTTCATACAATTTCAATAATTTCCCAGGAATATTTTATTGAACGACGCCAAAACAATTCCCAAAGTAAAAATTAGTTGACGTAAACCGATTGTAGCGTAAAGAAGAACAGTGAGATACACGCAAATTTTGTTTAAAATCTTCTTCTCGGACCACATAGGTGTACTGGAGGTACCTCTGAATTTTATCCAATCATTGTAATTTTTGCTACAAGCATTGATAATAGGTATGATCACTCAATTATAAAATTCCGTAGAATTTCATTAATTTTTCGTGCAAGATTAGCTTAAAACCTTCTTTCCAACAACAGAGGTGTATTGGGGTACCTCCGATTTTCCTCGAAACTTGCCCATTTTGGCTACACAGATTATTTGTATTTACCATTACTTAAAAAATGGGACTTCGTGGAATTTACTTGATGATTATAGCTCATTTTGCTTAAAAGCCTGTTTCGGACCGCAGAGGTGCAACGGAGGTACCTTCAATTTTCATGCAATCATGCCCATTAGGCTCCAATTTCGAATAAAGACGTGTACTAGAGGTATCAGAAATATTGATAGGATCGGGTTCAAGTTCGAATTTAGATCTAACATGTTTCCATTGATTATTTGGTAATTCTAGCACAACGCGTTCTCTCTAGAATTAGATGACGGACGTACGAATATCGCTTTATCAAGTTCTGTGGTGATGCTGATCATATCGGCATGGAATTTGTAATCGCTTGTTCTAGGTGTTAGAAACGTATGACCAAAAACAATATACACTTAGCCAATTTCAAATATTGTAGTCTAATTTTGACTAGTGTGGTGCAAAAGTATAATAGATGGGTGGTGGTGGTGGGTTTTGCTTACTAGTTCTCGCAATTGCAGCCAAGGTAGGAATCTTAAATATTCTTTCTTAAGGAGTTTGGCCTGTGATCTAGCTATTTCCTCTGAAGATACCTTTCTTGTTTCAATATATCAGGTATCTACTCTTTTTATTGCAACCACAGCATCTAATTTTGGTAACTCGTAATTCAGCTTGGAATACTCTGCCAAAGTCGGGTTTACGATGGAATTGTTTGATTTCTATGTATTCTAAAAAGTAAGCGAAGCTTACCTTAGCACTCCATACGCCTTATTCCAACCATTCCAAGATGGTTCATGGGTAGAGCTGTACCTTCCCTCAACTCGTTTGTGCTTAACGTAATGCCAAATGGAAGTATCTGCATTATATTAAGCGTTCTGGCATGTTAGAGCGAAGTTTTTATTTTTGTCATGGCATTTATTTGAATGTTGACTTCAAAATCGCTTGCAAGTATCCCTCTCATTATATTCCAAGTCATTGGTGGTATTTTGATGATACTGTAATTGCAGTTCTTAGTATTTGAGTCAAGGTATGCTTAATTATTTCAGTGATCATTTATGAAATACATAAAATTGTTCTTTGTTCCAATTCCGTCATTTCGTATTTGCAAAAATGATACTAACGCAGTGCTGCATATGCGCTGGCCTTAAACCAGCGGTGCATTGGCTCTTGATTCTCGAACACTCTCTTCTCAAAGTGAAATACTCGTCAGCGCTTCGCGTACTTAAACCATTTAACGTCATGCGCAAGGCTTTTATTGGAAATGCGTTATATTTTGACGCTGCGTTGATGCTGGACTGAGCATGGCTGCGAACGTCAGCAAGTGTCCAATACAAAGTGCTGCAAATGCTCGTGCTTCAGTTGCAATTACGCTCAATGCGCTCGTTCTTACAGTTCACAGTTATTGCTATTGTTTGCGCTATAAGCTGTTATGCAGCAGCGTTAATTTGCTGAAAAATTGAATTTGTATATGCGTGCGCTGCAACGGCTTAGGTGCAGTGCCTCGAAATTTGTGTGCCCAGCTATAAAGTCGCTTGGCGGTGGCAGCTTGAATATCAAGTGCTTTACTTGTTGTTGTTGTTGTTGTTGTTGTTGTTGCTATACCAGTGGTGTTGTCGCTATTTATTTGCGCTTGCTTTTCTTGTCGGGTATTATGTTTACTCGCGTGTCGTTGCATTAATATTGTTGCCGCTGTAGCAATTCAGTTGACAGCTGACACTTTGTCGCACTGCAAAACAGGCGCACATAGCAAAGAACTTGCGCAGGTTTGTTGCAATAACTTGGAGCTCCACGACAAACAAAATAAAATGAATTCGAATTTATGCAGGCATTTTGCTGAGCGCGATAAAGGCAACATCGCAAGCATATTTCAGTGCCACAATTAATGTGTGAGTTTATGTGCATATTGTTGTTATTGTGTGCAAATTGTTGCAAATAGTTGCAGGCAAAATTCGCATAGAAGAAATTTAAATAAAAAAAAAATAAAATAAGTACCTGTGACAAATTTGACGAGTCTAAATACCGTTGCGGTGCTGAATGAAAGCTTTCAAGTTTCTGGCAAAGCGCATGCGCAAGGGCAAGACAATGGCACTAAAGTGCCTAAAGTCCTTCTTAATTCTGCAAAGCATACGTAACGGTTTAGGAATTAAAATTGTAGCTCCTCACATGCATGGCAATGCGCCAAATCCTTCAGCTCTCTCTCTCTCTCTCTCTATTCCTAGGTATTGGAAAATCTGTGCAGCCAACCTGAACCCCTCTCCTCAGCTGTGCCATTAAGTAGACAGGTGTACAAGACTTTTCATCATACGTCTATACGCCTTAGAACGAAAAATATCAGAATAAGTACCGCTTAAATTCAATCCTCCAGCCACCGTTAAACTCTGAAGAAAACCCAGCTTAATATTTTTTTCAGAATTTTGTGCTCCATTTTGTATTAATACGACCTTGTTGAAGTACAACATTTCAGAGTCTGAGTGGGACAACGCTTAGCCTATTATATTTGCTACCTCATGTGCTACCATGTAACAAAACTGGTATTATTCTTTAGCCGATTCCACAAACATATTCTCAAGTCCATAAAATGACGAAATACGGATGAATTAATATATTCAAATTACGTACTAAAAATTTGCATTGTCGGATCAATTTCAGTTTTGCCAACAGCACAGATATATGATCGAAGCGAAAGGAAATATTATGAATGACATCTACATTTATTTTATGAAGCCAGTATTTCTAATTTCACTATGACACTTAAATCTCATAAAGAAAATTTAGGAATTCAAAATAGATGCAAAAAAGTAAATTTCAGTGTTGCCAATAGCGCAGCTATGTGGGTTCAGGGTTTTATATCCGAAATGGCAGAACAAACAGTATGAATTCACTGTTTATGAAAATTAATGAATTTCAACTATTGAGAACTTAATCGCAAAATATTTGGGTATATTACCAATAGGCCTTAATAAAAAAAAAACATACTACTCAATGCCAAATTTGTAAAACAATTTATTTAACAGATATTATATGCATAATACGCATTCACATGCTGAAAGTATAATCGGATAAAACACAGTGCTGCCAACACATCAGCTCCATGATTCAAATTGAGAGACTTGTAATTACAAACATCTATAGAAGCCGGTCATTGAAGATTTTATATAAAACCGTTAAGAAATTTATGTATTGCAATTAGTACTAATACTATCAATATCAGTGTTGCCAAAAGCGATTTTATATGGCTATAATAACACTGGAAATGAAAATATATAAAACCCAACTGTTGAGAGAATATAAAATCAACATGATCGCACAATATTCAGGCTTACCACCAGCAGGCCTTTAAAGGGAAATTCATTATTTTATGAGATATTGATAAAAATTACGCATTTAAAACGAATCGATAAATTCCTTTTTCAAATTCAAATATTCTAATTATGATCGATTAAGATGCAGTGTTGCCCATTGGTCAAAATTGAGTGTTTTATATTCAATAATTGATTTATCAATGAAACTGACATAAAAATGTATAAAACTTTGAATTGCATATTATTTTGATCACACACTATTTAATGATACCATTACGTAGTAGGTCTCAAAAATCAAAAATTATGTTTTTTATTTTTTGTCAAATTTTTTAATAAAAACGTTAAAAAAAAGTAAGAAAGTCACAGGCGGCTAAGGCCAAGTGTTTGATACACGTCGGTCCCAAATTTTTAAGTTGAGAGAATATTCTTGGAATTAAAAAATTTTCAGAAAGAACCTCAGATTTTTAACCAAACAAGCCTATTTTTGGTACTTACATTGATTATATTTTTTAAATGAATTTGTTAAGAATACTTTTTTTGGAGATGCCTCTGATTTTCATCCAATCATTTCCCTTGTTGGATGTCATGAACCTAATAATTATGCTCACTCAATAATAAAATTTTGATGTATGTCACTAAATTTTCGGGCAAAATTTGCTTAAAAACTACTTTTCGGACAACATAGGTTTACTACAGAGATCACCCAATTTCATCCAAACTTGCCCATTTGTGGTATACACATTATCCTTATATATGATCATTCAAAAATGGAATTTGGAATGGTGGTGGTGGGTAATTTTACTTAAAACCCTGTTCTTCGCACCACAAACGTGTACTGGATGTACCTCAGGTTTGCATGCAATCATCCACATTTCGTTGATTATACTTTTTAACTAAATTTGTTTAGAAAAACTTTTTTTTGTGCACATAGGTGTATTAGAGATACCTCAGATTTTCATCTAATCATTTCCGTTTTTGGCTATCAGGCAGATAAAAATTGTGCTCACTCAATATTTATATTTCGATGAATGTCACTAAATTTTCTGGCAAAATTTGCTTTTAACTCCTTTTCGGACGACATAGGTTTACCTCAGATTTCCATGCGATCATCCACATTTACGGATTACGATTTGATGCTATGATAATTAATCTCACAATGAAATTTCATTGCGTAATATGAACTCTTATGGCTGCAATAGCCCTAAGGCCCCAATTTCAATAAAGTAGTGTACAAGAGGCAACCGGTAAATTGGCTAGATTGGGTCCAAGGTCGAACTAAGGTCTAACATGTTCCATTGATTATGTCTGCCGACTTTCGTTATTCTAGCCAGACGCACAGACGGATTGTCATCGCTTTATTGAATTCTATAAAGATACTGGTAATATTGGTATATACTTTGTTAGGTGTCCCCTAGCTCGTTCTACGTGTTACAAAATTATGACCAAAGCTAATATACACTAAGCCAAATTTAAGTGCTGAAAATTAGCAGAATTGCATTATATTCAGTGCTACCAACAACACCTTGTGTGAGTGAAGAGCATGGTTAAAAACCAAATAATTAACAAAGCATCAAATAAATTTGCCGGAATTGTTCAATTAAGCTGGCAATGGCATATAAATAGTAGAATTTGGTTTAAAAGCACTGAATTCAGAGCAGCCAAATTGACACCAACAAAAGTCGAAATACACCACAAATAACCAAAGCTTCATGNCTGGGGTTAACCCACAAATAACCAAAGCTTCATGTTGAATATTNACACCACAAATAACCAAAGCTTCATGTTGAATATTGAAATTCAGGAATGCTGTTACTATCCAGACACGAAACTGGGGCACTACCAGCATGTATATACCGTCAAAGTTCAAGGTTACATGTTACATAACCAGCATATATCAACAGACGTCGATTAAATTTCACAAATGCGTACTTAATGATAAANTTATAATAAAGTCATGATTAGCAGAGCGGTATTGATTAAANTGAAATTCAGGAATGCTGTTACTATCCAGACACGAAACTGGGGCACTACCAGCATGTGTATACCGTCAAAGTTCAAGGTTACATGTTACATAACCAGCATATATCAACAGACGTCGATTAAATTTCACAAATGCGTACTTAATGATAAAATCAAGTCATGATTAGCAGAGCGGTATTGATTAAAATCAGTAGTACCACAAGTACAGCTATCTGGTTGAAAATTTATTTGGACACAAAATCAATAGGAGTCAATGTTTTAATGTTAGAAGCTATGCAAAAACACTCAACGGATGGTACAAAACGGGATCAGATTAAATTTGGCAATGCCTACATCACAACATTATGGTGGAAATTTATGATCTTATGCCAGCATAAAAATCATTAATACGTGAATTAATCGAATTCGTACTCATAAATTAATCAAAGTCTTAATATTAGTTAGAACTCGTTAAATTCTGGGGTATCACCAGAACGCAGTATATGCCGAAAAAGTATTCAAAGAACCAAAAAAAAAAAAAAAAATCCAAAATTGGCTAAGTCAGCTTTTAATTTTGGGTACGTACCACCGTATGAACAACATATCGATACAGATTTACCAAAATAATCGTTTTAAATCATGGTTCTTCTTTTCGGCATATTAAACTAAGTTATAAGGAGCGCTTCTAGTTTTTGAAGCCAACATCAAAAACTGGACGTAATCTGTGCAGTATTTTGTACCAGGTATCTCCAGCACCAAGACCATCAGAAGCCCTTAACAAGAACTCTTAAAATTTTGATGAAATGAATTATAATTTCTTAATATTTTTTAAATTACTAAATTTTAGCCCAAGTTCGTCGTTTCCGGCAAAGTCCTGGGTCCAGAAAAGCATTTTTTTGTTTTGTTGTTTTTTTTTTTCGTGCAAATGAATTTTTTGATTAGAGAACTTTGGTATAAAGACAAATTTGTTAGGGCCTAAGTAAGTTCTAGAATAGGGTGAGCTGCTTCCATAAAATCAAGTTGTTAATGGGTAGAGGAGGAATACCAAGCAATATATATTGAAAAATTTTTACGGATGGGTATTCTATTGTCAGATTCTATCAACAACCATATCTGACTGGTCTCATTTTGCAAATGATGTCGAATTTCATATTTCAGCAATGGCATGTTCAATGTCTAAAGAGGCATCTCCATTGAAGATAGTTTTGGCATTCTTTTTTAATGTCTCCTAGGATTAAAGCTGCTGCATTTGGCTTTTCCTGTACGCAGTTCACTTGCTCCAACGTAAAGGAGTCACCAAGCTTTGGCAGCAAGGCACTGCAAGGGGCTGTTTGGTGGCAAGAGCTGCGTTGACATATTGTGGAGTGAAAAGCGCACGCAATGGCTTGCCAGCGGTGGCAATACTATGAGCAAGGGCAGCGTTGAGGTAATGCCAACTCACAACTAATTGCGGTGCATAACAAATTGATTTCGAAATGAGTGGAGCAAGAGCGAAGCACGCGCGCCGCATAACAATTTTTGGAGGATGAACTGGAAAACCCGTTGAAAGGCGAAATATTACTTTGCTTGTCATGACTTATTACGGCCATTCATGCTGCCAGTTATTTACTCAAATTGGCAAACGATTCGCAAGCGCAAAATTTATGAAAACCCATATGAAGGGCACTCAAGAGCGAAAGATGAAAATGTGGCAGCCAGCGGCAGCAAGCAAAGAAAATGCCAACTAAATAGTTAGACGTAATTGCAGCCATTAGAGGATGATTACATTGCCATAACCGCATAAAGCATGTGCTGCACACACATACACACACACATACAGCCATGCACTGCAGATGCAATAAAGTGCAATTTATGAACATGCACAGAAATTGAATTAAATTTCAATGCTGAAAATGGCTCAGCACACTCATCCACACATATGTGTCAATGTGTGTATTTGTGTGTATGCGTGTGTATGGCATGCATGCGGATGGAAAAATTAGCTGCAACGCACCAATGCAGCAGTGTACTATGCGGCAATCGCAAGCTGCCGCTGCACTCACACCAACTGGCCCAAATTGTGCCGCAGTAATAACAGCCATTGGCGCATTAAAAATTTATCGATGTATGGGTGCGCTGTGTGTCGCAGCAGTGACAGTTCGTAATTTTCTATTTTATTGAGACGCTGTGCACAAGGAACCCGTCAGCATTTCCCAAATTCGCGCCAAGCAAAGCTCACAAATTCATAACGACAGTTGTAAAGACGTTATGGGATGGCGTTGCATGCTACAACGGTGTGGCAAAAGCAGGTTGCAAGCCTCGCAAGGCTTCACACAGTTCAGCGCAAGACAAAGAGCGACAAGTTACCGAATTTAATTGTTCAGTCAACATTTTTATTCTCCAAAGGCTACTTAGTTACTGACAGCCAACTCCAGTTCCAGCCCACAACTCAGTGCCACACATGTTCCGTATGCTTTCTGGAGATAGTCTCTATTCCCTAGAATTCAGATCACTAGTATCCAGCACTAGGCCTAGTTTTAATATTAGTTGGGCATTCACCTTCTTGAACAATCATTGATCGTTCGGGAATCAGACACCTTCCAAACTGGTACTAACCAAACCATACGAGTAATGTAGCCTTGCCAGTGGAGCTGCTGGATTCCAATTCAGTAGCCTGTGTCGAGATGGACGTAGTCTTGAAACAATTCCTTATACCACTTCATGTGTCCTAGAATTCAGTCGTAGTATTAGTAGTAGTTCAGCTTTCACTTTCTTGAACAAGCATTTCTCATTCGGGAATCGGACACCTTCCAAACTGGTACTGACCCTTACATACGTGTAATGTAGCCTTGCTTATATAGCTGCTGAATTTGAATTCAGTTGTCTGCTTCAATATTGAAGACGCCTTCAAACACATTCTGATACCACAGCATGCACCATCATTCTAAGCAGTAGCCTCTTAAGTGTTCCGTATCCAGCGCCATATAATAGGACAGAAAGTATGTGCCTAACCATATGATCGACAGGCTGCTGTTATCGTTAATATTAATACTGGACACTAGGTTATGCCGGACGAGCTGCTCATAGAACCATATTAACTGGTTTGCGATGTGCCAATGAGTGAATGGATTTTCTAAGGTGCATCACTGGGGCACTGTAATAAATTGATGTAAGGTTTGGAAATTGACTGAATTGCACATGGTCATTCAGGTTAAAGAGGTGATGTAAAAATATATCGTTCTCTTTAGCAATTTAAGCATTTTTTTGTGAAAGTGTCAAAGCGAAAATACATGGAAAAACCATAAGAAATTTACAGTCGGCTAAAGGCTGACAATGGGATACACGTCAATTCCAAAATGTTAAGTATAACTATTCTCTCCAAATGTGCAGAAAAACTTCTTTTCGTACCACTTAGGTATGTTGGAGGTTTATCTGAGTTTTATCCAATTTTCTCCATTTTGCGAGCACACATTTATAATCATTATGAAAACTCAACAATAATAAAATTTCGTTGAACTTCATTAATTTTTTTTGCAAAATTTCCTTTAAACCCTCTTTCAGGACCCCATTGGTTTACTGGAGATGCTCTTGAATTTCAACCGATTATGCCCATTATTGGAGCACACATTTATCATAATTGTGATCACTCATGAATAATATTTCATTGACCTCAGAAAGATTTTTCTGGCAAGATTTGCTTAAAACCGTCTTTCCGGACCCCATTGGTGTATTGAAGTTACTTTTGAATTTTCACCAATAATGCTCATTTTTGGAAAACACATTTTTCATAATTATGAGCATTCAATAAAAAAAAAAAATTTTATTTGTTTACGTTTCCGGCCAAATTTGCGTTTAACCATCTTTTCGGAAAACATAATTGTTTTTATCCAATCTTGCCAATACAATTTGTTGAAATGTCTACTGATTTCAGAAACGCCATGTTCATTAATACACTTTATGAGTGAATACCGGCTACTGTATATGACACTGACACTTCTCGAAACGATATTATCTATAGGTCGTTTGGCTTATTTTCACAGAAATTCCCGAACCTTCGCCGGCCTTTTTTTTCTCCAACTTCAAAATGCATTACCAAACACCAACTGTGACAAAGAATTTCGAGCATATCTGCTGTAGCTTGCTAAACCTCTCTTAGAAGGTAACTAAGGATTGCCGTCCCGAGCGTGATTACAAATTGGCCTGTCATTAAAATATAAAGCTTTTATTAATATGTCAAGTTCTTCACCACCTGAGTATCTTCAAACCACATGCTTTTAATGTCTGGCAATTGGATAGTTTAATAGATACCCTAACACCTTTGCTTCGTTAACAGCTGTTGCACTCAAAAGGTAACGCGTCCTATGGCTAACACTTGATGGGCTATTATTATTCATCTAAATCATTACCGAGCCGTTTAGCTTGTCAGAACTCAATATAACACCCACTGTACTTGCTATGTAATTCAACTCTTAATTATCCTAGTGAGTTGCGCCTAAAGGAGAAGCAAATGTAAATCATGACTTGACAACAAACGCGTAACATAACCATTTAAGCAAGGGCTTCTATACTGAGGGTGTACAAGATTTTGATATGCTTAACGACACATAAGTCTCGGTCAATGCTTGCAAGTAAGTCTATTGATGCACCTAAAATGCATGTTGATTTCATTTATGCAACACACTTGAAGTTCAACAATTCATGTGACTGATAAACGAAAAATACATCAGACGCTGCTTGGTGAGATCCATTTCAAATAAGTTACACCAGTGCTGCCAATATTCAAGTTAGATATTTCGAAGGCCAAAAATTCTGACCCTGACAGTTTTGACCATTCAAGTGCTTTTAAGTTAAACTAAAAATCGTTTACTAGGTGTTGCATGATCCATATAGTTTTCTAATTAATAAGATACACCATTAGTGCCAAAAACCAAGTTAGTTGGCTTGAACAGTTGGAGTAATCATTGGCTGATCCTGAAGACGCTTACAGGTCCAACTTCAAAAGTTACGTGCCAACAGTCTAAGGACATAAATTGTGCCGCTTGCAGGCACAATTGCAGGTTTGACGATTATTGCTTTAAAGTGGTGCACACTGTTCATAATTAATTCAACACAACAGTGGTGCCAATAGTTAAGTTAGTAGGCTTCAACCATTAGCGTTATGAATAGCTGTTCTAGTTTTCACTAACAGGTTCAAAAATGAATGTACCTTTAATGTTCAATTTTTACAACCGGCTATTTGGTGGCCCACTGAGAATCACATCGCTCAGTGCTGCCAACATTCAAGTAAGAAGTGGGACAATGCATAAGCTCAACCCAGCCCAAATGATAAATGTTTAATAACTTCCATTAAATTAGGTAACTAAAAACATTCAGCTTGTATTTAAAATAATATCACCAAATTAATCGAATTTCTTTTAAGCCTTGCTACATAATGTATTTGCTTTGCAAGTGGTTTGGTGTTGTTGTTGGTGGTTGTGGTGCTTGCAAAGGCCAAATAATAATTCTTAAAAATCCTAAAAATTATTTGTTCAATATTTTGTATTTTTTTTTTCTCTTAAAGCACTTAAAGCACCACATAACGTAACGTCGCTAAACATATATATCCATCGAAATATTATTTTTATTAAAGTTCTTTAAAGCAAAGCTTTATCGTTCAATTTTATGATTATATCCTGAAAACTTTTATAACTGCAATATATATATATATACCATACACACCCACAATAAACCATAAAACCAAACCAAAAAAAAAAAAAAANAAAACCAAACCCAAAAAAAAAAAATTAAATAAAAATTTCTCCGAAATAAACCTACAAATTAGGGCTGTTAATCTGCATCGGTTGGGCTGCTAGCCTGCCCATTCGTTTGGTTTGTTTGCTTGTCGTTTAAATTATCCGTTCTCTTAAACTATTTTAATTGCATGTTAATATTATTGTTGTTCAACGCGTGTGTTTTCAGAATTGAAAAAGTAGTTAGTTCTCATTGATGTAGTAGTATTTAGTGTCATTCAGTGGACTGCGCTCGCGCAGTAAGTACGTTCTCCAATTAACATCACTGCAATACAAATCTAAATATTGACTAGAATTGATTTGTTGTTGTAACATGCGTTCATGTGTTGTTCGTCAACTGCAAAAAAATAAAAAAAAAGGAATGAAAATGAAATAATTAACTTAGCCATACAGATGATATGAACAAAACAGTCTGTAAATGTCGGTGGTCCAAAATGAAGAGCAACATTGAATATACCGTTCAAACACAGCAAAATTGCATAAGAATAATTTTAGAAATATAATTTTAAAATTTGTAGTAAAATTTTAATAAACAAAAATGAAATTAATAAAAAGAAATTCCAGTCACTTCCGATTTGACACGGAGAAGTGTCAAAATGATATGGTTCAGCTTGAAATTAAAAAAACGAATTTTTCCTACAAGTAAAAAAGACTACTCGAAGAGGTGTCCCGGAGGTACCCCTGATTTTCATTCAATAATGTTCATTTTAAGATAACCTATATTATTCCTTTGACAGATAAGTGAATTGGAGGAACCGCTGATTTTCATCGAATTATACCCATTCTTTAATCACACATTTGTATTTATTTATTCATTATTATTTCAATAATGAAATTTTGTTGAATTTAAGTAATGATTAAGGCTAATTTTGCTTAAGACCCGCTATTTGGATCATATAAGTGTACTAGAAGTAAATCTGGTTTTCAATCAACCCTACTCATTTTTCGTATAAACATTGCTTATATTTTCATACACTCATTAGTGAATTTGATTACTGTAGCTAATTTTTCTTATGAACCTCTAATTGGACTACATTAGTGAAATACACTTATGGACACTCAATAATGAAATTTTCTTGAGTTCCATAGATTATTGTGGATAATTTTGAATATAACCTTCGTTTCGGACCGTATAGATGTATCGGATCTAACCCTCACTCTCCCTTTTTATTCAATTATGCCCATTATCGGGGAGCATTAATACTTTTATTAGCCATCTTATTCCAAAATTTCATGAAAAAATTAAGTGTTACGGTTATAAAAGTCCGAACGCCGCAATTTTGAGTAAAGTTTGTGAAGGAGAAGGTACCTATATTATTGATCGAATCTTAACGAAATTCAAACTTCCTTTTAAAATTTTTCTAAAGAAATAAAGAAAAAAAAAAAATAAAAAAAATTTTCTGAATCAAGCCCTTCTTCCTAGTTTCTGTTTACGGATGGACGAACCACAGGCTTGACCGATTTCTGTGGTGATGTTGACCATATCGGTGCATATTTTGATTGTTCTCCGATAACTCGTTCGGTGTTACAATCACACCGTCAACGACGTTGGCGACGTCTATAAACCATAAATTAATTGTATAGAAAAAATTAGATAAATTAAACTCGGTTTTGGAACAGTCTCGTCGTGAGTGGAACCGTCCAATCTCAGACTTAATCTATGCAATTTTTTGCATACAAGAAACCGTAGAAATGAAATACTTTAAGAATGAAGTGTTTAAAGACTATGGCATCCAATGCTCGAACTTTAATGTCTGTCCCAAAAGGCATAAAGATTAAAATAGCTTCATCGGTTCAGTCATATATCGCGCGTATATGTTGTTATGCACAAGACACGTCCGGGTTCAAGGTGCCCGATCGCCTATAACTTACGTTCTGTACCAATGTGGATTCTGTGTGTGCAGTTTGCCACCACCTTGGTAGGGTGTGGAGGCTACCCAAACTTCAACTTTTTTGGAACTACAGTCAACACGTTTCATCCAACAGGCTCCTCACCAATAACTAGACAAACATAGTGGAAATCAGACTGTATTAGTAGCGAAATGTACCACATACTGTCTGATTACCTGTTTGGGCCTATGCTGTATCTTACAACCCCGACAACTGAAGCACCTCAAATGTTTGATTAAAATTGCACAACCTGCTCTTTATTGGCTCAGTGACTATATAAATACATCAGTACTGCCAACAGTCGAAGTAGTCATTGACTCTTCTGACAATTCAAGTGTTTTCAAATTTAACTTAAATTCCTCTACGACCAATGGCCTCAGGGATTTCTTAACTAACTAGAGACAGCAGAGCTTCCAACCTTTAAGCAGTTGGAGGTAGCATAGGGTTTACCACCTACTGGTTATAGGTTCGTTTTAATTTAAGCTTAACTTAGAATCGTGTACCATGTGTTTGATGGCTGTGTGTTCATCAGTTACAGTTATGACAGGGTATACCTTTTTACTGCTGCTGATAGAGGCACGCGGCTTGCTTCATCCAGCTAGGCTGAACGTGGGAATTAACACCATAAGATGGTTCATATTTCAGCGTGCATTGGCAATAACTTTAGCATTCCTTTTGTGAACCAGTTAAATGGCTGTACCCTGCCAGGCGTGTCATTTTTGTTGCACTTATGATTCGCTGTCTAGCATTTGTGGCAATAATTCGCTTTGCTTGAAATTCCAATTATGTTATGATGCTGGCGCTTGCTCTTTTGCGTTTGCCACCAAAGTGTTGATACTAGCATTGCTGTTATTGTTGTTGTTGTATTATTATTATTCAATTGTAAAATCTTTTGATTTGCGCTTGCCAAGCTTGGTTGTGTTGGTTACTTTAAGGATTTACGATTATGACTTTTCCAACTGAGCGCATCAAAAGCTTAATTGTTTGCTTCTTTGCCATGGCAACATTGCACACACACAACACGCACACACACACCCAAAGCCAATAGGGCTCAAGTAGCGCACTGCTTGGCATGCATTTATGCATTCAGCAACAAATATGACAACAACAATAACGCACACAGAGCGCGTGTGCAGCAGTTCTGCAACGGCAGCTGTAACATGGCTCTTGCACCAAACTGCATATTGCGCCATATAAAATTGTACATTTCACTTAAAACATATATATATATTTTTACGACTCACTGTCTGTCTGTCTGCCATCCTGTCTGTCCGACTGTCTATCTTGATCAATGTTTGCACACACACACACACACACACACACACACACACACACACACACACACACACACACACAGTCATAGCCTTTCACAGCACAACTGCAGCCGCTTCTCTTGTGATTCTGTGCTTGCCAACCGCTGCGCTGCTGTGCGTTTGTGTGCACACCCATTCAACCACAGACCATTATTCGACATTATATTGAATTTTCCAGATTTACATTTTTGTAAAAATTTATTCGCAAATGTATTTGCAAACAAATAATACACAACAACAAAGAACGCGTGTGCGTATGCCAACAAGTAAAACGCCAAATGACTGCCAGCAGTCGAGCATCAACGATTTGGATTCGCACTACACAGCACCTTTCTGCAATGATTTACACCACAGTTACTTATGCTTCGTGGGTCCAGCTGACTAAGGAAGTGCCGGCCAGCCGTGCTGATGCTGTCAGGCCATTTCCACAGAATAGAAACATAAACCCTATCTGTTCCACTTTAGTTTACCAATGAGCACAAACCATAGTTTGATATGCAGTCTACTTCATCGTCATATTGTAGTAACACAACCAATCTCAGTATTAAAAAAATTTTGTTCCTAAAAAACACCATCCACAAGCCCACTTGGTAACGGAGAAACTCTATTGTGAATTTCATGTAATGGTTTTGGATATTCATATAAATGAAAGATTTCAGTGAACCATACAAAAAATTGACGGGATCAGTTCATAATTTCCGGTACCTCACATCAATCCAATGATCCAAAACTTACAAAATATTTTTTTTAAACCACGGATTTTGTATTGAAATAAGGTATTACACAGTTTTTGGAGTTTCTGATGGAACCACCCAAGTATGAGATTAATGGGCCTCCAGTTCATAGTTGGCACACTAAACATGAAAAACTTCCGGGAGTTTAATGAAAATCAATAAAATTGTTTATTACTGTACAGTGCTGGGTAAAAAAAAAAATTCTTTAAAGATTTTTTTTTTCTTGTAAAGTTGGTCATATGTGGGTTATTATGAAGATAAAAAAGTAAGCTCATTCATTTGGCAAAATTGTAGAAAAGCATCTTAAGCAAATGTTTGCCTCAAATCTTTATAATTGAAAACGGAGAAGTATTTCGATGACATATCACTTTCAATTATCACAATCGATGAAAAGGAACAAAATTCTGACAGACAAACATAAGCCTAGTCTAGGGCCTTACCTAAGCGGTCTCGACCGCAGCACAGCTGTTGCACTTTCTGGTGCCTTGCAGTTTTATGTCACAGCATGATTTCTTGTTTCGAGAAATCACACCATGTTTTTCCAGTACAACGCGGGTTTCGCCTTCCTGTTTTGCTACTACAGTTGATAAAATTCAAGAGCCATACAAGTGATATGACCTATCCAACGTAGTGGAGTCAACTCGTTTCCTACCATCAATATCAGATTCTTAATGAGGCATACACCATCGTCGCACTAACAGCCATTTACCATATGTAGGATTGTCTGGCAATAAATAAACCCAGTGCATGTTTATCGGGTCTTGAAAGTCTACATAAATCAACGCCATAAAACGAGAAAAGCATTCTGTGTGGGAGTGCGGAATTTTTTTCTCCGTGAGAAATGTAGTATTATTAGTGCCTTGTGTGTAAGGGATGGGAGTTATCTATATACTATTCCAGCTTGCCTTGTGGCTATAGACCCCACAAAAGCAGCAGCTCACACTGTCCGCCAATCATTACTGAAGAGTATTCATAACTACCTACAAATATAATTTCATATTAAAACTTTTTAAATATGGAAAATCAGTGTTATACATCGGATTTATTTCATAATGGCTCTTTTTGTAATTCATGCACTGGGCAATGGCATATAAAGTGCTTGCTTCTAATATTACTGTATAATGTCATTCACTGTCTAAACTTGTGCTACGCAGTCTAGTCCTCACTCGTTCGTTCTTTTCCGTTGCCCCGTTGATGTCATTACAGTTATTCAGCTGTGTTTCTCTTGTACAACTAAGGTTGGATAGCCCTTATCCTTATATGGATGAGTTGGAACCACATCGTAAAGCGTCTGATTCCAAGCCGAGTTGTGGCAATCCCAGGCGAACCCCCAACACGAGCATAGTGATCGCAGTCCTTTTTTACAATGCAACGCAATGAAAAATATCCTGTGGCATTGTGTTTGTGGCAAGATCTACAAAAAGGAATGGAACTCAACTAAGTAGATAAAACTTTGCATAACTACCACCTGAACGTGGTTCGCATAAATGAGCTTATCGACGTAATTTGGAGCACAAATCCGGTATCGTCTAGATTGATACTCTTGCACTCACACATAAAGCGAAGAAATGTACCAATTGAGGTCATAAGATACCAGATCCATAATGTACCTATCTTGGTTCCTGCAAATGAAGAACTTTTAGGAACTGACCTCACTACGTAGCCATCGTCAAGACGACAGGCGCTTAGCGAGTGAAATGTAATACTCTGACCGGGATCAAAAGGAAAATACTTTGGTACAATATGATGTATTCTGCGAATGTGTCGCAATACCTGTCATGGCTTGGCAATAGAGCGACACCAGAGCGACACCAGAGCGACAAAATTTTGTTTATGATTACCACGTAATTACCACCAATTCTCAAATGGTTCCATAATTTGTATATACATATTGAACGATATTGTGTATNCGAGTACCGCAAACGTTTTCTCAAATGGTTCCATAATTTGTATATACATATTGAACGATATTGTGTATAGTCTTGTGAGAAATTGCGAGAGAGATACAGTCATACAATTCTCTAAGCTTGGACTTGTACTTTACATAAACTGACTTGAGAGGGATTCCTGCCGATCTCAGGCGCATTTCACTCCAGGTTTTGAAATCTGAGAGTATTTTTTGTTAAGTTTAAAAAATATTTTGCGGACCCGTTTCGATGGTGACGAGTAAGCTAATCGGAATGGCAAAATTTCTTCCAAAGTGGAACAATATCCAATGCGTCCACGTTAGACTACGGAAAATGCAACAATGTTCGACACTTACAGACATCAACGTGCACTTTTTTTACCTCAACCGCAAGTAGTCTTTGAGTTCTACCCGTATCGTTAATTTATGCGTACAACATTTTCGACTGTATTCAAAAAGTAAGGAATTTCACTATAAAATGAAAAATCTTTATTTATTCGTCAAAATCAATTTCAATGCAGTCCCCCTTTGATAAAATTCACTTTCGCCAACGTTTTTCAGTTTTCGAAGAATACCAAAAAGCGAGCAGCGATTCAATTGAATCTCTTCTAGAGATTCAAAGCTGTGTTCCCAGAGCGATATTTTGAGCGAAAAACCCACGAATTATCAAAGCAGTGTGAGACGGCATATAATCGTGTTACGAAAACTAGGAGTTGTCATTGCATAAATCTGTCCTCATCTGGCGAATAGCTTCACGCAAAAAACCTATAACACTAAAATAATATTTCCTGTTGAAATTTTGGCTCTGCGGAACGAACTCATAATACACCATACCACGATAAACGAAAAAAAACTGTCCACTTTATTTTTGAACGGATTTGGCGAGATTTCTTTGGGTTTGCCTCGCCCTCGATATTCACGCGATTCGTCGGCTGTTCCCGGATCATAAGCATGAATCCAACTATTCTATCCCATAATCATGCTTTGGCAAACGTCCTGATAGTCCGAAATCATCTCTTTACAAACTTTACCATGACGCTCTTGTTCGTGGAAATTGAGTGTTTTGGGCACCAAATTTGATTAGAGTTTCCTAAGGCCCAAATAGTTTGAGCTGATCCAATTGAAAAGCTAACTATATCGACAAGGTCTCTAACTCTCAATCGACGATTTTTGAGCATAAATTTCTCATCAGTTGATGTTGATTGGTCATCAGGAGCGTTCCAAGACATCAACACGTTCTCTGCCTTCTTTGAAGTCTTTGTGACACTTATAAACATTTGACTGTGACATAGTTGATTCATTAAAGGCCCTCTGCAATATTCTACACGTTTCCACAACCCCAATTTTATTCCGCAAAGAAAGTGAGACATGTTTGTTCAGCAAAATCAGGCATTTTCAAAATCGCCAAAATCACTTTTAATCGTTAAGATCCATTAGGTTAACCATATCACTAATGGTGACATTCAAATTAAATTTTCCACAGATGTCACTAACAGTTTTACCAACATAAAAATAAAACAATTTGCTTTCGAATCGTTAGCAAGGAAGTTTGAATTAAAAATGCACTTTACGTTTTGAACACAGTATGGAGATGATGATGTAGCAGATACAGCACCTGACTAATCTCGACTGTAGTAGCCAATGATGGTTGTCGTCTATTTTTTGAATAATCGTTTTATATTTTATCGTACTTGTGCTAAATAAAGCTACGACACGAATCGGAGGTAAACTAAAACCTCTGACAGTCAAATATAGCTTTCGTTCCAGCAGGCAATCTATATGAAACTTTCCCTGTTTGCTTAACTCATTCCCTTTACCTGTCTAACTGTTGGCTTAATGAATAAAGCTATGACCACCGCGCTATAGTCTTCATGTCATTACAGCGCTTTGCCCACACTTATTAAAAGTGTCTCAATTCAGTTGCTATTTAGTTGCTGCCAGCTCCTACGGTTTCGCACCAAGTGCAGCACTTGGACGCTCTTCCCCTCACCTATCCTGTGCCATTATGTCAGCTGTATCACAATGCATGCAGTGCTTTGTTTTGGCACTGACGGCAGCCAGTTGAGTTTGCTTTTGTCTGCCGCTTAAGTGCAGCGCTGTGCGCCATCATTATCCGCCATAGAATTTATTCAATATCAGCGTAATGATTATTTCTTAAATGCACTAACTAGCCCATTAAGCTTCCAATTACATGTGCTCACGTCGACTGGCAAGACAGCGCTTGATGTAATTTCAAATGAATGCGGAATGCTGCTTTCAGTTGCGCCATGTGAAATTGAAATATATTTTCATACCCTTCGCGCTACAGCGCCTGTTCAGTCGACTTGCTAGCTGTCTGCATGCGAATGGCCATGGTAGTGCTGCCGACAGTGGTAGTGCCAGCGCAGCGCCAGCAGAAGCTTAAGCTCCAACTCACTCGCCAGCAGCAAAGATAAAAGTAATTATTAAATTTTAAAAACCAAAAATTGAAAGAGAATAATTGCAAAAGTCATTAACAAAAGTCATTAGAAGTGTACACATTTATATGCTTGTCTGTGTCAGTGGTTGTGCCTGTGTCCGTGTGTCTATAGCGCTCTGTGACAGCGTGTGATTGTGTGTAAGCGTGTTGAACGTCCGCTGGCTTGCATGTGTCTGTTGACGAGTTGATATTATTGTTGACAATTGTCTAAAGTCATTTATTATTCATTAAATTTTATGTGGTAGAATATCATTTCTCTTGTTGGCTCGTACTTAGCTGGAAATTTGTTGCAGCCACAGAATGCCACTGTTACAGATACAACAGTGTATACTAAGTTGCCAACATTTCAAATTCCATTTATTCTATTTGTGTATTTAATTATTTTGCAACATGCCAACGCTGTACTCACATATAAAATTATTTGCTCTTTACTTTATGTTCTTCATGCACAGGGCACAAGCGAGAGAGCGCAAGCTAGAAGGCGAAAGCGACAGAGCCAGAGGCAGAGCGAGAGAGTTGGCGGTGGACAGCGTTAATTTGGCGACAGCTGTTTTAACTTGTGTACTCGCTCAACGTAAAAGTGAGAAAGAGTTTTTTAATTCAGCTATCTTGTGTCGACTGTGGCATACTCACTAAGATCACACTGAGAGACCTTTATCCAGGAACTGCAATGCAAAAATGCTAGAAATTTAAAACTTTGTATGCCATAGATGATTCGCCACATAAGCTATATCACTGAAATTCGATGAAAATTGTTTTTCAGCCTTGCCCAGAAGGAGTCATCGTACAGTCCTTCAACTGTTCATCGCTCTATAAGCAACCCCACAGATGTAATAGTTGATCAAATTATTTTACTCATGAAAGTGAACCGAAGGTGAAATGTTTATAAACATTCCCAAAATTATAGACAACTTGCGGTAAAATACTTGGCTTTTTAGCTAAATTACATGACATGGGAATAAATGTCAAATTGAAGTTATGCGATGTTATAGACCAATTTTACTCAAATTGTACAATGTCAGGGCAAGTATCGTCGTGCATACCAAATGCAAAATCATGCAAATTTCCGTGAAATCGGCAGTAAACTTTACTTTAAACAATGCGATGAAATACATCGCTTCCTTCATAGAAATCGGGAGTAAACTTACTATTAGAGGTACCCGTAATTCTGCACCGATTTTTATAAAATTTTCCAATGTTATATGGTCATGACTCACAGATGCTTCTATGGCAAATTGCAATAGATTTTACTCAAATGCTTGGCTATTTTCAAAATTTCCGTGAAATCGGTGTTTCACGTGCTCTGCAAGATACCCGAAGTTATGGACCGATTGTGCTCGTTCCCAAACTTGAACTTACTTTTACCAAAATATTTTAAGAAAATACATTTTTCCAACTATTCAAGTCATTGAGGTACTGATGGATATCGCTCAATCACATTTTTGTTTTTTATATAATGCATATGTCTCCAAAACACATATAGTCCGAACCGATTATTTCTATGCATTACATGCTTTGCACAAACACAGACTTTCCCCAGTTAATTGTCTGATGGCCTTAAACACTTAAGCTACATTTGCCAAATCTGACAAGCATATTCCTATTCCAAAGCGTTCGAGCAAAACTCGAATAAAGTCAAGATCCGATTAATCCGTTGGATATCCGATTACTCGGGTAAAAAGTTTTTTATTACAATGTGTTAGCATTCCAGCATTTTCACGACGTGAATTATTGGATGAAATCCAGAGGTTCAGCCGGTATATACTTTTAAATCCTAATAGTTACCTTCGATCAACCTTTGAATTCAAAATTTAGAAAAGCAGTAGTCGTCATACAGTTTCTAAAGAAACTCTCTAAAAATGGACAGCTGCCCAGAAATGCATACCTAGTACCTACATTAAACATGAATAACTTATGGAATTTCAAAAATATTGACTTAAAGGGAAAATTTTATTGAAACTCAAATTTATCCATTTATTCGGACCCATATTATCACAAAGGTACAAATTAGAGCCAGAAAACAATTATCGCTTATGATATTTTTGTCTTCCATTGATGATAAGTAGATACAGCTATTTGTTATAAAGAGAAAAGTGTGAAGCATTGAGAGAACTAGTTGAATATGTCCAAGAGAATGTTGCCCAAGAATCTACACAGTTAAGGCGTGGTTTGCAAAGCTTTCTTATTTAATATATTAAAGCGATTGAAATTCTTTAAAACCAACAAATGAAAAGAAAAAATTTTGACTGATAAATATATAGTAGTCCGTTATTACCTTATACACCGTTAGTTATTGTCTTGTCCAGGAAATTGGCAATGTACTAATTAGTTTTGACCAAAATTCTGATTCATCCAGATTCATCTAACAAAATACCGATATGCTCAGCTTGTCCACAGGAATTGAACTAGCCACGGCTATTTATCCATTTGTCTATTCGTAAACCGAAAGTAGAGAGAAGGACTTGAGCTAGATTAACCAAATTTTTTGCCTTAAAATCATTTTTATTTCTAATTATTTAAAAAATTTATGTTCCTTGTAAGTATGTGAATGTGCTGCTGAGCATAGCATAGTGTGCTGGATGTGTAACACTCACTTAGCACTGAAAGTCTGCTCTAACTGCAGAAAAATACATCCAACAACGTATTTCTGCTCTTCGTTTAGCAGCTGTCGTTGCTAACGCGAGCAGCAACAGCTATGCTGGGACAACGGGGCAAATGACTTAGCCGCGCACACCGTACGCGCGCTTAAACAAAGCGCGTTTTTAATTTCTATATAATGACATATTATTATGAATAAAATTACTGGCAAGTTGCCACACATTGTGCGTCCAACGAATTCAACGAAAAAATAAATTTAAATAAATTTTTTTTTTTAACTTTATAGAAAAAACAATGAAATGTTTATAGCAGTGAGCGCGTATGCAATGAATGCGCAATGAATTCATAAATCACTGAATAATTAATCATTTTTGCAATTTTATTATTGCATATGTTGTTGTTGATGTTGTTGTTGTTATTATTTATATTCATTTGATAGCAAACAGGCGATTGCATTATCACTTGTTTCCAAATTTTTCAATAGATTTCTTTGCAAATATTCAATGACAATTAATCACGTGCCAGCGTGAAAGTTTCATTTAATGTGCGCGACATGCAAATTACACAATTTGAGCAGCAGCTACATGCACAACAACAACAACTGACACATTTTATTTTAATTTTATATTTTTAATATATTTATTTTAATTTCTTTATTTTTATTTTTTACATCAAGCCAAGTACACAAACTGCGCATTAATACTAATGTATAGCAGATATTTATTGTTGTTGTTGTTCGTTTTTTAATTTCACATTTGTTTATTTCAACAAAGGCGTACTGTGAACAGCTCCCTAGACAATTTATTGCAAAAGTAAATGTTTGTTTTTCAGCTTTTTTTGCGCAAGCACTTATTTTTTGCTACAGCCTGCGTGTTATTTGCGCACAATATTGTTTGTGCTTGTTGTTGTCCTCGTGCATGCTTCTGTGTGTGTGCGTTGGGCTTGTTGTTGTTTATATTAAAGTTTATTTTGTTTGCAACCTTTGCAGCCGCAGGCCAACAAATTCAAACAAATGATTAATGGTTTTATTAAAAAATTATCACATCATATTTGCTGGCAGTAGTTCAAGGAACAGTGCGTGCCATAAGTCAATAATCAGAAACATGCTTTTTAACCAAACAGCCTGAAATAAACAATGCTTCAGTTAGCTCTTTTAAAATCCACGACCAAATTGAATGCAAATTAATGTATGCAATTAGCCAAAGGTGACTGAGGCTAGCCACAACTGAACTCAGTAACCGTAGCTAAATTGAACCTCCGCTAGTTCGGTAGCTTTTTAAAACACAAAAATTGTTTACGTATTTGCTACCGGTAGGCACTACTTTTTTGAAGCATTCTGGGAATAGACTTATGTCATCTCCAAAAAGGCCAGGTACTTGAACGCCTGGGCTGCAGCAATTCATATTTTGCCTCAAGCTGTACATGGTAGGTAAGCCACGTTTCATTGATCAGCACCATTAATGCCTATCGTATCCACCTGCTTGGCAAAGCTTTCCATTTCAGCATTTCTAAGCGTGTTTCTATAGATGCCGCGACATGTGAGTGCGTATGATCTTTTAGCAAAGTGAATTAATCGTCACCATGGGTGTTTAGTGACTGTTCCCTAAGTAATGCTTGGCTCAAGGTCACCACATATCATCGTTAAACAGCACATTTTTTCTTGTTTTTTTAGCGAGTAAGGTAATGTGCGAAGCATTATGGACAAGAGATATGAAACGACAACCCAGTTGTGCCGGAATCCAACTTTTATTGTAGACCATTGGATAAGTGTAATGAACCACTAATGCCCTACAAACCATAATGCTCATAAGCTTATTAAACAAAATTTAATTTAATATTTAGCAACAGTGATTTTTTAACAGCAAACGAGGCTTAATGCATTAACAAGAATTTTTCATATTTATGGAAATCTTCGCAAGTCCGACGCAATGGTTCCATACGCGAAAATTTCGATTGAAAGAAGCCCAGTTTCAAAAGTATGAAATTATTTGAATCACGAGGTGGAACATTAAATTTTAAATCTTTCAATAAGCGAATCTACGAGTTTTTTAATCAAATCGTTTACAAATGACATTCCATTCCTCATCGCAGAACCAATAAGCATGTGAAAAAATGCAGGATATGCATTTCCAAATATTTTTATGAATTAATATGTGTGTTGAACCTGGACTCCAACGCATTTAACTAAATTCCAATATTGGATAGACAAGTGACTTGAACAATAACTTGGTGCGGTTTAGATCATTGAATTCTATGGTTCATCGTTTAATCAACGCTAAGATATTACAAATTCTGTTAACAGTAACGGAGCTTGCAATCTATCATTTCTGCATAAATTCCAACAATAGAAACCAATAACTGTCTAGTTACTTTGCACTCAAAGCAATTAAAAGACAAACGGTTAGTAAAACAACAGTTATAAAGACGACTTAGATTATCTTGAAGAAATTCCGTTGAGGATGGTTGGTTCAGAGCGTTGGATAAATGAGCATTATCCGCATGCATCAAAATACTGAGAAGGAAGTTCATTAAAAACTAGGTTGAAATATAATAAAAATAAATACCCATCTTGAACCTTGATATTGAACCATTAAAATTCATTGAACACTAGATGGCAGATATGAGTTCGTGTAGATTCAGATAAACGTAATTGTTCTAAATGAGAAAAAAATGATGTATCAAGTGTATCAAAAGTTTTGAAAAAGTCCGTGAATAACACAACAGATTGAACAATATTTGCGAGGCCAGTCAGACTTATAATTCCAACAAATTGGTCATCGTTGAAGGATGCGACATGGATTTACGTAATGTTCATTATAAGCAGCTGAAAACACAACACAGCGAGCTGGTACAACCATAAACACAGTATGATCTGCTCGCTCTGTATATTTGGCTTGGCAATGGATGATGAGTCATTGGCAGGATATTTATACGCTTTCGAGTACTTAAGACCCACTTCCTCACCAGCGACATTTCATTGTAAAACCGCTTTTTAGTTAGAGCCCTGAAAACATTTATCATGCGTCCAAAATTGTGTTTGCCATATATCGGCTTCTTATCCCAGTTTTCTACCTTGTTGTTCATGTCAATTGTATTAACAATAACCAAAGACTGGTTGATTGACTTTGAGTGATTTTTGGAGTCCCGTATTTCAACATTGAGCCTTTCGCATAATAACCAGCTTTAAATAAACTCAAACTTTACTGGATCTCAAAGTGTTGGTTCATCATCTAAAGGTTACCTGGCAAATATGGTAAATAGCATGGTCAATCAAAACTTTCACTACTTGCTTCACTGCCTTTCCTCAGCATTCTTCTTCAAATTGAATTCATTTGAATTGAATCAGAAATTACGAAAAATGTTGACATTTACAGTACACAAAAAAATTCTTATATTTGTTGATTTCATTGAATTTTATACTCTCCAATTTTGTATTCAACATTTACATTCATCTTTATCTAAAACTTTTAATGTTTTTGGAAAGCATCGGAATCCTATTATATAACTTTCCCAAAGGATAGATATCACATTTCTCAAAGTTTATTTTTATGACTTCTGTAAGGACAAACATTAGTTGTACTAAAAACAGTCATGATAACAAAATTATTCCCTGCACTCTGATCTGAAACGTAGTCGATTTTAAGTATCCTTTAATTACTAATACTGATGCCATATAATCTAAACGAACTTAAGCAAAGTTTTCAATAGTTAAAACGTGTATTTTAAAACCAAAGGCACTGAAGGCAGTCTTGAATATGAACTCAGCAGACCTGAACTGACCCACCAACATGAGCTAAAGTGTCTTGAGCTGAACTCAACTTACCTCACTAGAAAAAAGAGAAAAACAAAGGCTATCATAACAGATATCATTTAANAAAAGGCAAAAACAAAGGCTATTATAACAGATATCATTTAAGAAGATGAACCCAGCAGACCTGAACTGACCCACCAACATGAGCTAAAGTGTCTTGAGCTGAACTCAACTTACCTCACTAGAAAAAAGAGAAAAACAAAGGCTATCATAACAGATATCATTTAAGGCTAACTTGAAGTATTGATGTTGAGTTCATATGACTCTGATGCAGGAAGGGCCTCAAGTGACTTAATCGTAATAAATTGCATTTCATATCTTATATGACTATCACCTTTCTAAACTCGAACCATTAGGTTTTTCTTCTTCCTTGTTATTGATCTCGATCTGGGATTAAGTCTTATTTATCTATAAAAATGTATGTATACGTCTAGTTCAATGGCTGTTAATCGTGTTAATTTATGCACGTCTCATCCGGTGTACCACATGGTAGCTATTTGTTTGTTATTGTCAACTCCAATATTTTCATATACGCGGATGACGTGCGGCTGTTCATTCCTCTTCAAGCGCAAGTTTTTACTGATCTCTTCCAAGATCATTTGAATGATCTCAATTTTTTATGTATTTCTATATATTTCTTACAGTCCCCATCGTAATTGATTTAAATTCATGTCATTAACAGGGCATACATTTAATTCACCATGTTGTTTTAAAGAGAATTACTCTCTTGAGATAGTCCACATATGTAAAGAACTTGGTATAATGCTGTACACCAAGTCCTCTTATGCTGGGAGTATAAATTTAACTAAGGGGCAAAAGCATATAATGACCTAAACAAGACCAAGGTATTGTTCACAGCTCTAGTCCGTTCGAATTTGAGATATAGTTCGGTTCTCTGGAGCCCAATTTGTAATTGACACATTGATTAATTAGAATCAGTGCAAAAACAAGTTTTTGTTTTTGGCACTTTATAGATGATATTCCAATCAAGTTGAGCATTGGCTAGCATATGCACATAGAATCACGCTAATTGAATTTTTATCGTTGAGGACCAGGTGAACGGTGGTTAGAATATCATTTGTTAACATTTTGATGAGCGGTCTCTTAAATGCGGTGTTCTTATGGAACGCTGAAAGTTAAATGTTCCATTTCATGATTTCCTTTGAAAAAGCTGACTTTTTGCTCGAAATTTTTGGGGATTAAATCGTTACGCCGGATGTGCAATGATTTCAATAAATATTAAAAATTTCTTAGATCGGTCATGTCTCCTTATCACTTAAAAAATAGATTTTGTTATATTTTAAATTAAATTTTGTTTGACAAGCTGATAAGAATTAGCCTCAGGACCTATTTCGTGCTGGGAGGTGTTTAAATTAGTAAAATACTAAGTAAGGACACAACCATGTTGTCCTCTCTAACCTGAAGGTGTATATTGCACACCATTTTCCTTTGCACGTGCAAAAAAAAGCAATATATTTGCATATATAGAAATATGTTCATATATTTAATACATCCTTATTAAAAATTACAACTGGTGGTCAATTAATGAGATGAGTCTCTCGGAGCAAAGTGTGCTGCATGCAGCCAAATTGGCAAAAAACTGACATTAGTTTACCCAAGCAGACATCCATTGATCTATACAAACCAAAGATAAATTCTGTCTTTCGAAGAAGACCTGAGTTAGGTACATCGAAATTTACCTTAGCTAAAAAATCCAGAGATATGATAATTTTTTCTCTAACAGGCATTCCTAATATATTTCATATGATCTTATTTAACCCGAAGTGAATCCAGCCGACCTCAGATTATCATAGCTGATGGGAAATAAGATAAAGCTTTCATGGGAAAAGTCAATGACAAGAACTTACCTCAGCCAAACCCGTCTAAGTTACTCAAAATTTGAGCTTTGTCATAAGAACTGACATCAGTTTTCGTAAACAGACCATAAATAGTTTGAATCCTTGAGCAATAGTGTGGCTCAAGACACTATTTACCTTAATTTTTCAAAAGTAAAAGTAGCCCTTTTTTTGAGCGAACAAGTTCTCAAGAACCCCATCAAACCATGTTCCAAATTTCTTCATGGGATCGGAAAAGCAATTTTATCAACATTTTGGAGACCTATCCTTCTTATGCTGCAAAATCAATTTTTTCGTGCTACCCTAGGAATTTTATGAACCTGGATATACCTGAAGTGGAGCTGGACGCTTCGTACGCTACCTTCACAGCTCATAATTTCTATATCTATAACCGCTTATAATAAACAACGGCACATAAGAATTTAATTTTTACTTTTACTTCATCCTGCTTTTTATTTTAAGTGTCTATCACGATATTGGGAGCACTCCTCGGCTTTACTCTTTTTCTATTGAAAAGCACTAACCACACACTTGGGAAGCTAAGCGAACTGGGTATAGCTTCATTTTAAAGTTGCTAGGCATAGACACAAACTGGAGGCCAATTTATTAAGATTCCTTAAGGAATTGGATGAGCTGAGTTATGCATTTTAAAAATGTTTTTTTTTGCCTCAGGTAAACATCAATTCGTCAATGAACCAGTCCCTCACGACATCGGAGAAACTATGAAGATAGGCGTCATTCAGGAGTAATAGAGATTGCTTGGCTCTCCCGCACGGTTCTTAATTGACTAGCTCACCAACTTTACGCTGAGCCTGAATGTTGGCTGTTGAGAGGCACTGTCGGTGCGCTGAAATGAATTTAAATGCAATAGCACTGCCGCTAGGCACGCAGTTTTTGCAAAACAAAAAAAAAAAATTAAAATAGCAAATAATAATGATGGGGCAAATAAAAAATCGATAAATAAAAATTGTCATAAATAAATTATTAAAAAGTGCTTGACATACGATTTATCTGGTTTTACGCACCCGTGAAGCTGCTACTTCATACCAAGCGTAGCACATGACGTGCAAAACAAAAAGTCACAGAGAAAACAACAAAAACAAGCATTGGGAAATCTTTGGCAAGCCAAGCGTGTGCTGTGATTTTTGTAACAAAAAGAAATTGTATTGAAAAATAAATAAAATTAAATAAAAAAAAAAAAAATTGAACAAAAAAATTTAAGAAGGCGTCATATTATGTTTATGCACTCACGCTGTCAAAATGCTCGAGAGCAAATCGAAGCCGAGCTAAGCAGCAAAGCACACACTTCATATTTTGCAATACAAGAAGCACAACATTTGTGGCACGTATTTACTTAAGCTGCGGTTAATGTAATGTTGCAACATTTAACACAGGTATTCTTGCAGCTTACACCTGCACCTGCTGCAAAATCTGGCTGACACTGCAAACAAGGCGTTCAAGACGAACTGCTCGATTTGTCGAGCCGCACAGAGTGTGCTGTAATGTGCAGCAAACTCACTGAAATTACAACAACAGGAAAAACACAGCTCTGCATGGCACGCATTATATCCATTCAAATCACTGCAGCAACGCAGCCTGCGCCTAAAAAGCTGCAACACTTTTGCTATGTTGTTCACCGCTTGCTCGACGTTTGTAGCTTCCAATAAAATATCTTTTCACCCTATTCTTTTGGTATTTTTATTTGTGCATATAACGGCAAGCAAAGTTTTTAATTGCAATACAAACTTTAGGCACTTTTTCACCTTTTAGCAATACAAACTTTTTGTTGTTGTTGCGATTGTTGTTCCTTTGAAATGTTTCTAGTGTAACGGCCAGCATTCTTGCCACCGCTCGTGCACCTATTTAGTGCTGCTTTCCATTATTTGTGTTATATTCACAATAATAATATTTCATTTTATTTGCAGATGTGGTAACGCCATACCGAAGGCATACACGGTGCATAGCATGCGCTGGTATAATATGCCCTATGAACCTTTAAGTACACAAGTACGCATCTTCTTGTTGTGCTAATTACGCTGAGCTAATAGCACACCAAAGCTTCATACCAAAGCTTTCAACAATTTAGCATTTAAAAGTAGGCTCAGAATATCATAGGAGATACTTTATTGAACAATTTCCAATACTTTATTTCCTTACTATAGACGTTATTGTAATGACCAACTTTTAACTTGGTTGCTCAATATCAACTCTCTCTCTAAAAATATAATTGACTTTTGTTGTTTTTTTTTTTTGGATTAAGCTGTATGAGTTACTTATTTTTTATTATTACTTATCGAGTTGATAATTTCTTTATGGACTTAAATTCAAAATTTCATTGACGTTTATTGGGCTCTGTGGAGAATTTGGAATAAAATTCCAGTTGAGCTCGTAGACTTCAGGAATATCGTCTAAGCAAGCTCATATTTGAATATGTGTCAAAATAGCAACGAACTTTTATTATATGCTTTTCATAAAATTTCGGTTTAATAAACATAAAACCAACTTTTCGCCTACCTCAGCATTTGATATTATTCCATTGGTTTATTAATTTACTTCAGCACCATGTTGTATCCCAAATTTTATAAAGATATATTGCTTTTTATGCATCTAAAACCCTATATTTGGTCCATATCGATCTACTCACACAATTTTTCAACTTTAGCTGATCTCGTGCTGATCTTTCCCAAAATATTATGTTATACGAATATCATGCAATATTAGTAAATTGAATCAACATGTATGCATGTGGTGCTTAACCTTACTTACTTAGTGGATTATGCTGCGTTTGCTTCGATGACAAGTCCAAATCAGAGCGTACCGAGCACAAAATAAAATCTAGCCGTTCAAGTTCCAGTGGAGGAGGAGGGCAAATCAGTTGGCTGAACCTAGTCGTTCTACAAGATTTTCAGCGTTGAGCTACAAAATAGATGCCATACTGCAACGACAAGGCTTTAATCCCACCGCGGTAAAGCGAAAAATGAACAAGTTAGATGCAGAAATTGGTAAAATCCGACAATGAAATAACCCTCAATCGAAATTGTGTGCTGTTTATTTGTTTGCATTATTGAATTTAAAAAGACTAATTGTTTTTAATTCGAAATGGTTTTCCATAATCATTGCAGGTCGAACAGCAGGCTTACAACTGTTGCTGCTATGTTGTATTTTTGTTGGCGCTTCATTTATGGCACAACGTCAGGCTGTTGTTGCATGCAACAGACGTTGCATAAAGATCGTTTGGGCTTCTCAACTGTTGTATTTGCATTTGAAATGGTTTACTATTTTTGTGTGTGCTGCTTTTGTTGTTGTTTTTGTAGTTCTGTGTGTAACGAGCATTCCTTTGACCAGCAAACGGGCAAAGTTAGCAAACGGCCGTGGGGCAGGAAGCCAAGCAGCGGCATTTACTGCCAGCACAAAACAACTGTGCAACAATAACCAATTTAAAGTTAGTTGTAGCAAAGTTTGCCGCAATAACCCTAAGAAATTGCATTGATTCGTTGCGCTGGCCATTTTGTGCGCATTTTCATTTTCTTCTGCGGCAGTTTTAGAATAATTTACGTACGGCTTTGCTGAGAGTATTAATCAAGTTTTGTTTCAACGCTGAAATGTTGGAGTAAAAGTTGCCAGCAGCTGCAGTAGACGCTTATACTTTACCTTGCCATTGCATTTGACAACAACTTTGCGTGAAATATGGCCCGCATTTGCTTGAAAATGCGGCCAGTCAATGGAAGGGAGCTGTTTGCTCCTTCACCTTCACAAGCACACCGGCAAGTTGAATACTAAATAGGAAATTGGCGATGTTGCTAAGCGCTTTGCATGGATATGGGAAAATCATGAATAGCTCAATAATTACCGAGTTGGCCAGTACTGGCTAGCAGTACAAGTAGTTGCTGGAAGTACTCAGGCTACGCAGTGGAGAGAATAATTTATAGTAGTGCTGCCGAAATAGAGAGGAATCTAGAATATAACTTTCATCTCAGCTCAACTGAATGTCGGCTATACACCGCAGTGCATAATGGATGAGTGTTCTTATCATGACTGTCGATCTCCAATTCAAGAAATATACTCTTTGGATTTCAATAGCCGAGTGTTGCAGTATTGTGTCTGTGTGCCTCCGTCTACTATTCTCTTTATTTTTGTCGTTGTTAAATAAAGCCAAAAGCTGCTTGAAGTTTTTTACGAATAGAAAACTTGTCTTAGTCTCGGCATTGTTGACAAAGCTTTATTTCTGTAATTTGCATTTCTTCTATTTCCCATTGAAGAAAATATTTTAATTCTTTCTTCTTTTTCTCTCATGCATAGACCTGTTGAAGCGAAAAAGCTCAAGACAACGACAAGTACTCAAGAATCAGCAAACTCTGGCCATAAAAAGGGGAGTAGAAATTAAATAATTTCATATAAATTTGAATCCTAACCAAGAGAGGACTTAACTTTAAACTGGACACACAAACATTTGTGAATTCATTCGCACCTACCAGTTCAAAATGGTGCGTTTAGCTTTCAGATCGGAAAACATTAAGATTTGCTTCGAAAAAAAAAAAAAACATACATGCCTCCATAGACAGGAACTTTGACATGCGCACAGTCAGAATTTTTCGTTGCATTGCTAGTATCATTGCATTGTACATGCCTAAATCCAAGAAATCAAAGTCCTGCATCTTTACTTTTATTCTATTGATTTTTGTCTTTCATTCTACTGGGACCCTATTCTAATTCTTACCCCATATCGTCAAATGACCTGGAAACACTATTATTAAATACCAACTATTGGCTGAACCTGGTCCTTTCCTGGTTCGAAAAAAATGGAACCGACATCAAATGTGCCAATTATCAATTAGTTTTATTTATTTGATTCAAATTTCATGCATTTTGAATTTTTACAGTTTCTAAAGGACTCTGTACTGGTAGCACCCAAAATATTGAAACGATTATCTGAATATCATATACGGGCATAGCATCAAAATAGACCGCATTTGGTTGTTGTACACGCTTTTGAAGCGGACCATGCCTTTGTTACTGTTCTTGTTGTCGGCGAGTTAGTTTCCACTTCACTCATTCATCAAATGCGATAAAAATATGCAAAGGTCTTAGCAGCAACTTTCACTTGCCACAACATGTGGAGCTTGCGCCTATGCGTTTTCGGACAGCAGAGGCAGTGGAAATATTATGCAGTTCACACGTGTTTGGCAGCCATAAATAACAGGAAATATCGGAAAGCTCGCTGCCAAAATAAACTTTTAAAAACAAGTCAAAAATTAACAGTCGGCTAAGGCCTACAGTGAGATACACGTCACTCCCAAAATTGTTCACTCCAGAGAAATCAGAATAATGTGGTTAGAGATATCTTTAATTATCACCCAAACATGTTTCCCTTTGTGGTTCACGCATCGATAATAATTATTATCACTCAATGATAATAATTTCGTTGAATTTCATAAATTTTTCTGGCAAAATTTGCTTAAAAGCCTCTTTTTGGACCACATAGGTATACGGGAGGTACTTCTGATTTTCATTCAATCATTGTTCTTTTGGCAACAAGCATTGATAATAATTATGATCATTCAAGAATAAAAGTTCGAAGAATTTCATTAATTTTTCGGGCAAAATTTGTTTAAAACCTTCTTTCGGACCCACTAGGTGTACTGGGGTTATCTCCGATTTTCATACAAACTTTCCCATTTTGGGAAAACACATTATTCGTATTTATAATCATTCAAAGATGGAATTTACTTGAATGGTATTTACTTGATGACTGTACATACATTCAATGTACTGGACGTACATTCAATTATCATACAATCATGCCCATTTTTGGAACACGATATGATAATTAATCTAATTACAAAATTTCATTGGAAAATATCAACTCTGAAGGATGCAGAAACCCAAAGGTACCAATTCGGAATAAAGACCTGTACTGAAGGTACCCGAAATATTGATCGGAATGGTCCAAGTTCGAACTTACATCTAACCTTTTTCCATAGATTATGTGTGTTACCATATTTGGTAATTTTTGAACAAAGTGTTCTCTCTAGAATTTGATGACGGACAGACGGACATCCCTTTAACGAATTCTGTGGAGATGTTGTTCATATCGGTATGTATTATGTTGTACACCTAACATCGCTCGTTCTAGTTGTTTTAAACAGAGTATGAAAAATGCAGTCAGCTTAGGTCGACAATGCGATACACTTGGTTTTCAAAATGTTTAGTACAGAGACGTCACAATAGGAAACGGTTCAGCTTGCAATCTCAACAAAAATATTTTTTTTAATTAATAAAAAATATTATTCTTGGAATTAAAAGGTGCACCGAAGGAACCTCAGGTTATACTTCATTCACGCACGTATTTTTTGCACACATTCACTTTATTTTACTCCACATCGATAAATTTTTGTGTCCAAATTTGCGGAAAACCCTCTTTTCGAACCAAATTAGTGTATGTGAGCTTCCCTCGAACTTCAACCAATCATACTAATCCTTCGAACACAAATTGATATTAATTATGATAACTCAATAATCAAATATCGTTGAACTTGATTAATTTTTGTGGTAAAATTTTCGCAAAACACTCTTTCGGATCACATTAGAGGTCCTTCAATTTCAATGAGTTTCAACCAATTATGCCAATTTGTGATACGGACATTGATCATTTTTATGTCCTCTCAATACAGAAATTCCGTTAAATTCAAAGAATGACTTTCGCTTATTTTGCTTAAAGCCTTCTACTGAAACCACATAGGTATATTCACACTAACTCTTTTTATCCAATCCTGTTTTTCTATACACGTTTTGTTCCTATGAGCACTCTCCGCATTAATAAATTTCATTGCAAAATATGAAATCTGACGGGTACACAAGCTAGAAGTCCCAAATTTTTAGTAAACCGATATTTTGAGTAATCGGAAAGGTTCTGGAAATATGCAAACTTTAATTAAATTTCTCATAGAATCTGTATACCAAATTTCGTCAATCTAGCTCAAGTCCCTATTTGTAGTTTCTGCTTATGGATAGACGGACGGAGAAGGCTAGACCAATACCTGGGGTGATGCGTAGCATTACCGTGTATACTGTGATGGGTTTGCGATAACTCGTTCTGGGTATTTCAGTGGAATTTTCAAAACTAATATATTCACGCGATATAAAAATTTGAAATGTTATAGAGCTATGTCACTACCAGCAGCGTGTTGTAAGCATATTTCCAAAGCCGTTTACTCGACAGAGCGACGTGACCAAACCTTGCACGAGCATGCGCTATTCAGACCAAGTTCAAGAAGAACAGCCTCGTAATTAATTTACAGATAAAGGCATTGCCCACCGATCACCTTGCGGCAAAGACTAGCACGCCTCAATACATTCATTATGGAAACTGCTATATTAGCAATCAGCCCAGAATTAAAAGCACCTTCACCTAGAATTTAATCAACCAACCAATCAGTTGGCATATCCTACAAGTTTTTATCCTCACTTTCCGATCTGAACCTTGGATAGCCAAATAGTTAGGGCTCTGCATCAAAGAATAGTCTCTCTTCAAAAACCTTTCCTTAATGCTTTTATGTCAAGCGTACACATTCTACTGGCGTAATAGTCCAAGCAATCAGCTGCCACTTTTGAGCCATGGTGGGTCCAGTCTTAATTCATCGACATATTCCAATAATTTTGCCTCGTATTAAGGCTGCATTCACTAAGGATGAGAGAACTTCCAGAATTTTTTTTTTTAGTGGGTTTAAGTACGTGAATGGGCGAAATCGGTCCATAACTATGGGATTAATCACGCCCGATTGCACAGAAATTAAAGCAAAGCCAGGTCTTTCATTACATGCTACCAAAATGTGGAAGCGCAGCATTTTTGGGTGTTTGCGTAACATTATACATAGCGGAGCATAATTTCGTGACTGAAGTTGGGAAGCAAAGCGTTTCTGGATAATTGTTATGATATTGTTAAGTGAATTAGCAGGACATTCAGATGTTTCATTCGATGCTTCTGAGATTGACAATGGAAGTAGATTATTGCTATATTTTGATTTTTGCTATATTCCACTAACATATGAACAAAATCGGTCGAAAACTCCGAATTCTAACCAAATAACATTAACTCTCGATTTGACGTCAATTAGCAGATGTTTCATTGCCTGCTTGTCGATTTTCAATTACGTATTCTATGCGTTTTACCCTCAATTTCAATTAAACGAGTAAAATGGCTATATGTTTCATCGAAAGTTACGGGAATTTTGTAATGCTGCATGAATCATGGACTTATAAAATGAATGGCTGATGAATATTGTGATTTTGGTTTTGCCTGACCATTACAGAAAATTCTTAACGTCACTGATATCACTTACCTCTTTAAGTGTCTAAGAGCAGGTTCCTGGGTGCTTCAAACGTTGCATTGCCAATTCCACCGAAGGAAGCACTATTTCGTAAAGAAGCCAGCGCCATCTATCGGCAAATTCATGCTTGTCTGCAGACGTGGGGAAATTCGTCGTTGAACGAGCGATAGCGCTGCAGCAAGAGCAGTCTTTGTTTTGCTTACCTGACACAGCTTTTATAAAATCTTGAGCCGTTAAGCTGTGGCACATTCGTGCATTCATTTTGCAATCTCGCAGTTAATGACTGCATATCGCTTAATAATACCAATACTGACAAGTGTGCCCAACTCTGTGCAATGGCTATTTGCATCAGCGCATACCACAGTCTATTTACTTAATTTTGTAAACGTGCTCAATTAATTAATGCATTTATTTATTTATACATTTAAGCGCAGCAAATACATTTATTTGCTTTACTGCCTTACCGTGCACATGTGCACACAAAACCATTTATATAAGCGCGCACTCACTCACACACACACACGCACACACACACACACGCATATAACGCTGACTGCGTCTAATTGCCAACTTTTCCAACAATTGACTTTTGTTATTAAATTATCTTTGGCATTGCTTATGCATGCCGTTATTATACCCGTTATTATGTTATGCCATTGCAACAACACCACCCACATCAATACAAACACAAACGCTAACAGCAACACTGCAAGGCAATCAGACGCACTCAATTATCGAAACTTTTGCATTATGTTAGCAAAATGAAGTCATTAAAGGGGCACAACGAAAGGCGGATGAGGGTAACATGCAAATACCTGGTAAGTTCAGTGTTGCAAGGCACCCGTGTAATTTGCCAGCAAGTCAGGCAGCTCATGTGCTAATTGCTGCTGCCAGCAAACGTGGAGCTAGTACGCCAAGCGCTGCACTAGGTGAACGCTGTGCTAGCAAAGCTCACGTAGCAAATTCTTTGCCTTTCATTAACCTTGTTCCCAACTACAGATATGAGAAAGTTACACTTGCATTGCCAGTGCAATGCGAGGCGGTGCTGGAAAATATTAAAATAGTTTCTCTAGTCGCAAATCCTACCCCCAACCGGCCAGTCAAACTCAAGTTTGGCATTTATCGCCCTCTGCGGCAACGCATTTTCAATAGATTTGCATTATTCCAAGGCAAATGTAAAACTTCAGGTGAAAGTATACTTCAGCGACTTGATAGAAACTCACTTTTTCATCGAATACTAACTGGCTTTGAAAAATGGATTTTTTATCAGAAGGCTTAAGTCAATCCAGGACTATATCGATTTGACTAGAAATGATCAATACGAGCCAAGTATTGATCGAAAACAACCAGAATATATACTGTGTCATCTAATCTGTAAAAAAAACCATTTNATACTGTGTCATCTAATCTGTAAAAAACCATTTCGATTCATTAAATTTTTGTATAGAAACTAGTTATGGAATTTCTTTTATTAATTTTGTTGCTTAAGTTAAGTATTTATATAAATTTTTTTATTCTTAAGATCAGATACGATACACTATTGTTTTTTATACACATCGCCAATGAAATTGTGGAAAGTGTATATTTGTTTTGACGGTACGTCTGTAACACACAGAACCAGTGCTCGGAGACTTATCAACATAAAACTGTGTTAACATTGCCTTGACTTTTGAATGACTTTTGGTCTTACCTCACCATTAGCACGATATTCACTAGATTGGTCTGTTGTTTCCGGATCATAAGCATACATCAAAGTCTATGCACATCGACGGGCTAATACTCAGAAATATTGTCTTCAAGAACTTTAACGCGACGGTCTTTTTCGAAGAAATTGGGTGTTTTAGCACCAAACACGATTTGAAATTTCTAAGATCCAATTGATCTTAGAAAATTGTTTGAACTGATCCAATTGAAATGCTAATAATATCGACAAGGTATTTTAATTATCAATCGACGATTGTCAAGCACCAATTCCTTGATTTTCCATACGTGTTGCGCATGATATGACTAATGATAACAATCAAATAAAATTTGGCACAGATGTCACTAACAGTATTACCAACATAAAAATAAAACTGTTTACTCTTGGATAGTTAGTAGGGAAATTTAATTTAACTTGTTCAACACAGTAATATATTTCGTGCGGCTGTCTGTCCGTCTGTCTTTCCGAAAAACTAGAAAGAGGGACTTGAGCTAGATAAAGTAAATTTGGCACACACATTCTATGAATAAAATCTAAGATCGATGTTTGAATTTGGTTAAGATCCAAACAAAATTTCGGGTACAGTAAGTAGACCTATTTAAACGAAATTTGGAGCATAGGACTGTTACTGGAACCTTGCAATGAAATTTTTTATTTAGGTGGTTAACCATTTTATATAAGTGTATTCTAAAAATGGACAAGCTTAAGAGAAAATCGAAACCATACGGGCCACCATGTTCCTCCTACGAGTGTTACCATGAAAGGGTGTCCATAACAATTAGATAAAGGAAGGAATTTTGGTCCATGTCAATGCACCTGCACGCAAACCAACCTTGTTTATCATGCTGCCGTACCCACCTCTTTGCGTCCTTCCGACTACCATACGCTGTCATCAACGGTACACCCATTTGCTGCGCAAAACATCGATTCATACTAGAATGTCGACAATAGGAAGTCTAACAAGTAAGCTTCAAATGAGGATTAGGAATCCATAAAAAGCCAGAAAGTTGAAAAAAATTTTATCAAGCAATGGTCAATAATTTGAATAATATCTTTTTGACTTTCCCATTCGGAATTTTTGTTTTATTTGAATTAAAAAAGGGGCTTACTAAATAGCTTTTTAATCAACATATATCTGAGGAAAATTTAAAATATCTGGTGGTATGCCAATGAATAACTGAGCAAGCCCAAAAATTAATCCTAGAAGCGAATTTATTGCTAGAAAGCGAAGTTAAAGAGCAAGCTGGTTAGTACTTCGACTGAACTGGAGAGAGTCGTCAAAACGCTGGTTTTTCAGAGGAAAACGTAATGAACCATGCCACATAGCATAGTCGCCTGCACGAACAATGAATATAAAATAAATCCAAAAATCATAGAGACTGCAACAATTGCACAGTGTAGTCGTACTGGAGTGCTTGGCACGTTTCAATTCCACACGCAAACAACGCATGGCATAGCAACAAATTGTTGCAAGTGCATTTATATGAATTTTCAATGGATTTACTTTGCATTTATTTACATTTATTCATTTTCAATTAGGCCAGCGCAGTTGCACGTTAACAAGTGTCGGCCATCGCCGCTTGCAACACTTTCTACGTGCGCCAGCACGCGCCAAACTGTGCACGCTGTCCACCTGCATTTGGCTGAATATTTTTTCTAGAGATTTTTGAATATTGGATTTGCATTGGCGCACTGTGCAAAAACATTTCATCTTTATTTGTTTTCAATTTGATTTGCTAACGAAATTCTCTACTTGCAGCTGCCATTAAGCATTAAATGCATTATTGCATCGAGCACCGCGCACCGAGCACCGAGTAGTGAGCGTTGAGGATTCTTGTTTATTGTCAGTAATTTGTTGTTGTATGGCAATATGCTCGCTTACCGGCGCTTTCGCCTGTTTTGCAATTCGCAATTCAAGTGTGGAGTTTTTTTAAACAACCATTAGATGCAATTATTTGGCATTCCACTCGTGGCATGGACTTAAAAAAAAAAAAATAAAAAAATAAAAAAATAAAAAAATAAAAATCAAATAATCAAATAATGCACATAAATTGAGTTGCAAGCTGCACAGACGTGGACAAACGGTGCTCGCATACATGATTGCATACACTTGCAGAACATTCTACTTGCTATGCATAAATGCTTGCGTTAAGCATCGCCAATGCTAAGCAGCAACAATGAAAACTTGCACTAGTTGTTGAAAACTTGTTCCAAGGAATTTGCAAACTAAGCCAATCAACTGCAGCTTGGCTAACGCCCAACCAAGCTGTATTGCTTTACTTGTTAATTAGCATGATGAAAGAGAAAGGTTTATATCTTAGTTAATTTAACTTCGTCAGCGTAGCCCATTAATAAACAAGCTGTATTCTTTATTGCTCTTCGACAAACTCGCTAAACATAGTGCTATTTACTTTCTAAAACGTGTGCTCAGATAACTGTATATGACATTATGTTTTCTTATTGTTAATTTCTAACTTAACTTTAATCAACTTATTTTTGCTTTGTAAATAATACATTTAGAGAGTTTAAAACTGATTCTAAACTCGACAGGATCAGCGTGGTGCTAAAAAACTATAAACATTTAGTTAAGTTGTAACTTGATTCTGAAGTTATTTATGAAAATTATATTAAAATCATTATTCGAATATTTTAAATAAAGTAGAATTTTTATAGGAACAGACGTAATTATTAATTACCATTTTATTATAATTAATATTACTACCTTGATCGATAGATGTTTTCGGAATTTATTCAGCAAATTTAAAAGAAAAAAAACAAGATTACTATTGTGTCAGTAAGAGAAGTAAAGTGAATTTTTAATTGAAACTACCTTGATTACAATTCGAAAGCAAATTGTTTTGATTATATGTTGGTTATACTGTTAGTGACATCTGTGCCAAATTTTATTTGATTGTCATCTTTAGTCATATGGTTACGCTTGTGTTTTCTAAACGACTAAATGTGATTTTGGCGAATTTGTTCAATTCCTGATTTTGCTGAAAAAGGAATTGCCATTAAATTTTGTTTACGGAATGGGATATCGCCTGCAGAAACACGCAGACTGTTGCAGAGAGCCTTCGGTGAATCAACTATGTCACAGAAAAAGGCTTATAAGTGGAACATAGACTTCAAAGAAGGCAGAGAACGTGTTGATGACTTGCAACACTGCGGAGGACCATCATTGTCAACTGATTCGTAACACGAAAGGAAAATCAAGGAATTGGTGCTCGAAAATCGTCGATTGACAATTAGAGACCTTGTCGCCATAGCCGACATTCAATTGTATCAGTTCAAACAATTGTGGAGGATCATTTTAGAAAAGTCAAATCTAATTTATGGCCAAAAACACTCAATTTCCTCGAAGAAGAGCGGCACATTAAGTTTGTAAAGAGATGATTTCTGACTATCAGGACGTCTTCGACCGCATTATTTCAGAAGATGAGAATTGGATCTATGCTTATGATCCAGAAACGACTGACCAATCCAGTGAATACCGTGCTAAAGGCGAGGCAAGAAAAANCCGCATTATTTCAGAAGATGAGAATTGGATCTATGCTTATGATCCAGAAACGACTGACCAATCCAGTGAATACCGTGCTAAAGGCGAGGCAAGAAAAAAAAAGATTTGGCCAAAGTCGCTCAGAAATCAAGCTGATCTTGACAGTTTTATTCGACTATCATGGTGTTGTGCATTATGAATTTCTGTCCCAGCGCCAAACTGTCAAAAAGAAATATTATTTGAGTGTTATGCATCGTTTGCTTGAAGGTTTTCGCAAGAAGAGACCAGAGATATGAAATGCATCACGATAATGCGCCGTCTCACACGGCTTTAATAAATCATGAGTTTCTTGCCGTGGACACCGCTTTATCTATTGAAGAGATGCTACATGAATTGCTGCCCACTTTGAAGGCTATACCGGGAAACGACTTTTTGGCATGCTTCGAGAGTGGAAAAAACGTTTGCGCAATTTTATTGTATCAGAGGGGTAATGCATCAAAGAGGATGAAATTAATTTGGATGAATAACTAAAAATTGTTCAAATTATTATAAAATTCACAATACTTTTGGAACACAGTACTATATATCAAAATCGATATTGTCCCATTCTTTGTACTTGCCATCGACTGAAACTCATTTATGCTAGCGCTTGATACAATCTTCGAAAAATTTTTGTGGTTTCCGGTATGGCCAACAGAGCTACCAACAATTCTTGTATCTTATCTCCAGTATTCAGAGGTGTTCCACGAAGCGTTTTCTTGGCTTTCCCAAATACGAAAAAGTCGCACAGACTCATATCAGGAGAATTTTATGGTTGTTAGATGGTATTCGCTTCGTTTTTAGCCAACGCTGGCATTGTGCTACCGTGTGTTAACCTGGTTCAAGGTTTTTTTTCCACAAATTCAGCTATGTTGACTGTCTGGCCTTTTAGAAGGAACTTCTGATATACTACACCGCTATTGTGCACTTTTATTTTTACTCGCATGATATCTGAATTGCATGTCATTCTCATAACTCCACTGATGATCCGTTCGATTAATATTGGTTCAGATGCACCCATGGAATACATATCTTTTGCAACGTCAATGGATTCTTTTTTTCCATGAACTTCAGGTTTCCACTCGCGAAACGGCCCAAACGTCCTTCTTATAGTTCACACTGAACACGATTTTTAGAAGAACATTTTTATGATAGACGCTGGCGGCGTGAATAACCAAAATTACCGCATTTTGTATAGGGAAAATCCATTTGCAATCCTAGTAACGCCATTAGATGACGAAAGGGCGACTGTTTCTGGAAGCATTGGCACCAAAACCATAATTGATGAATTTGTTTCAGATATCGATTTCGATGGATGTTAACTCATTATGTCCGCCAACATGAGCGTAAAAAAGTATTTATGGAAAAAACGAAAAGTCCCTGGATGTTTCCTGCCAAAACCAAATGACATTCATTGCCCACTGAGAGCTCTAAATTTGGCTTGATGCTTGGAAATGTAATGGAATCACAGCAAAAATGGCAAATTTTGTTTTGAATGATATTTTGTTTTAAAACTAGTCAAAATAAATTACAGCGAAGCAAATTGAAAAAAAAAAATATATATATATACAAAGTTTTAAGTTATTCAATCTTTACACGTGGTCATAAAAAATGGCACACCTTTTTATTATATATATTTTTTAATTAAAAGCTTTGAATGAACACAAGGACCCTGTATAAGAGGCTTGACCTCAATATTGCTTTGTTGATAGATGTCTCAGGAGTTAAGCATTATATTTAAAAACAAAACGAAGTGAAAGAGTAAAAGTCAGTTTTGGCCGACAGTGAGGTTAATGTCACTTCCAAATTGTTAATTACACAAAGATTATTGATGAAATTTACAAGTTCGTCTTATAATCCAAAATAAATTTTTTTCTATATAATTAAAAACACATGGACCTTATTAAAGGTGTACTAGAGAAACGTCGATTCTTTTCCAGTTTAAATTCAAGCCCATTTTTGACGCAGACATTGATCATACTTCCGATCACTCATTGATCAAATTTCTTGTAAAATTTTTTAAACCCAGTTTTTGTATCATATGGGTGTTTAGGAGATAGTTCTGATTTTTATCCAATAATAATCATATGGGGATTACAGTATTATAATATTTCTAGTTGAAATCCTATTTGAAATCCTATTTGAAATCCTATGTGGTACGAACAGAGATACCTCTGATTTTCATGCAAGCATTCCCACACACAGCTCGGTCAACTCAATACTGGGNGCTAAATATATTTGAAATCCTATGTGGTACGAACAGAGATACCTCTGATTTTCATGCAAGCATTCCCACACACAGCTCGGTCAACTCAATACTGGGATTTTGTTGTATTTAATTAGAGTTTGCTGGTAATTTTGCTTGAAGTCCTCTTTTAGGATGGAGGCACCTACCTTTAAATCCAATCATAGAAATTTTTGGTTGATATATTACTCATTTTTATGATTTTTTGTTACTCAAATTAAGTTAAATTTGATTAATGTTTCTGGCAGAAATTTTTACCTATGATCTTCACCCAATACATCCATTTTTGAAATAGATTAAGATGACATAGCTAACCAACTTATGACCAAAATATCATCTTCAATGATTGCAGACCACCTAAGGCACCAGTTTTGGAAAAAGAAGTATATTGAAGGTACTCGAATTGTTGATCGAATCTTGACGAAATTTTCGAAAATTTCTAGCTTGTAAATTTTTCATGTGTTTGGTTAATCTTGCTCAAACGGCGATTGCTCAATTGAATGTTTTTTTTTATTTTTTTTTATTTCTACTTTATGGTTATGTCTCTAAGAAACATATTTAAACAATTATTTCTATGCATCACCCGAACGTGACAACTCGAGTAATGAGAGTATTGAAATTCGGTTTCTGAGCATAACCGTCAGTTATATCATATTATATCGCGTGCTACCAAAATTGGAGATATCGAAAAACACTTGGGCAATAATATTCTACAATTTGAGCTCAATTAGTTTATAATATCGGGTACCACCCACAGAACGGTTTCTTCCGATATCACATAGTACAATGACCTGTTACTGCTTTGGAATTTACTGACATTTTGTATTGCTGAAATATGAGGACAATCTTAATGATTCTACAATAAAATTCTGGAGCTTGCTCGAAATATGACCATAACTTGAGGTAGAAGTAAAGAGTTTTTTTAGCTAAATATAGTGAAATTTGTAATTCAAGTGTTTTCCGAATTTTTAATCAATTTTCTACTGTTCTACCTCAAAAAAAAAAAAAAATTAAATTATATTGGAACGTTTCATAAATATACAATTACTGATAGCGGGGTTTTCGTTTATGTCGAATACTCAAAAGTACTTTTCCTTTAATTACTGAATAGACGGATTTCTTTTAATATATTTAAAAAAAAATGTTCGATAGTGACCGTTTGAATAACTTCACGAATCGACTACTACAAAATTATTTATTAAAGCTGCAATTTGTCCCCGTCAGAAGGTCAAGAGTAGTGTTGGAATAAAGTCAGCTATACTAACGTTAACCGACGGCGCCAGCTAATTAGTTTAATGGCGTGCCGGTAGAAGTAACAGCAGCGCATCTAGGGTAATCCTTTGATTTTACTTCAGGCAGCCATGGGAGGGACGCACAAAGTGAATCAGGGAGTCAATGAAGAAGCGCACTCAAGTGCTGTGCCCAAGTGGCAGTGCAACTCAAAGACAACATTAAGCAGCTAATAATGAAGCAAGCGCTGCCTACGCTGAGCAATGCGTCAGCTTTCAAAGTGTTTTGCCAAAGTAGGGCTGCCTAATGAACGAACGGCTCCCAATGATTTCCATGCGAACCAATTAACAAAAGATAATAAAATTATGCTACCCACTCTTGCAAGTATAGTGTCCAGGCAACAACAAGAAGCGAGTAGTGGTAAGTTAACAGGCCAGCGCGCTTGTTGTGAGTTTCAGAAATTAGTGGCAGCAACAACTGTTGCGCGATGGCCGCCGAGGCTGTCTGGCCAGACGTATTTTCATGTCGCAGCGCGTTCGTGCCACCGCAACTGTTGCTGCAGCGGCAGCCAGCACATGAATCGCGTAAAAATCAAGCACAGGCTATGCCTTAATTCAATTAAAGCCATTAGTCAAGCAAAATATGGAAATGACTTAAATGCCACCGCTGCCGCGCTCGCATTTGTCGTCTTGGCAATTGCGCCAGCACTTCAGTTTCACGAATAGCATCTTGCTTTTAATTGACAGCTGAGTAGGCGGCACACAAAGATAACAGCACACTTAAGCGCTGCAAATGTGTGGCAATGCTGCTGGTTGCGCCATGCTACACGTTCTCTACAGCTGCCGCCTGCAGCGCGCACTCATGCGCCACCACCCGGCGCATTCAATTATTTATCTAACTCGTCGCGCTGAAAGCCTCTTGGCTGCGTAATGAGTGCTGCCGAAAGCATACTTCAGAGTGTCAAGTCAAAGTGACGCGCTGCCGGCATAATTAGCAGCGAACGTTGCTATGGCACAGACAGCGCACTGCGACAGCGGCATTCAGTAAAGCGGTGCGGCGTAATTGAGCAATTTTTCCAATTGCTTGCGTGACAATTATGCGGCATTGCATTTTAGGCGGCAAAGTTGACTGGCAAAGCCTGCTTATGATTGCAGCAACATGTGGTAATGCATATGCATGCAAGGCACTTCGCTTTCAAGGCGCAGTGGCAAAGCTTCAGCAGCAGAAAACTTCTGACTTCTTGAGTGCTATCAGACGCATTTCAACACAGCATTTTAGAACCAGTTGACCCAGTCAGCTAACGAGCAGAAAACTTCACAATCAAATCTCATATTACTTTCATATATTAATTTTTGTAAATTTGTTTTTCTTTTTTCAGTATATTATTCGGTTCACGACATTCCAGTAAACTATTGAGACAGATGGCTGCAATAGTCGTTAAAATCATACTACCAAGCACCTATCGTTCAAAATGTTCTCCTTTCCTATGCTAACACTCTTTTATTTCGTCAAATTCCTCCTATACCTTTATCTCAATTCCATAGATATTAAATTCCAAAGATAGTAAAAAATGTTCTTGGTCTCTATACTAGTACGTCCATACATATTTTTTATGTACCAATCCATTGTGGCCACAAATTCGCAAATGCACTAGGAAAAGACATGATCATATTCTATTTTCTCTGGAGCTGGATCCAGAACCCAACCCCATTAAAACTTATCGAAATTAATAAAACGTTTTTCATGTTTCATGTTTAGGTTTCCAAATTGTTACTGAGCACCCAAAATGAGGGGCCATTTCGATATATTTCTGAAGATATAGCTTAAGAAACTCAAACACCAACTAAAAAACAAAAAACCGTGATTTATGGAAAATGGGCTATAAACGCTTTTTCAGTCAAGTTTTTATGTGTAGTTTTTGGATCGAACAATCCATCAAGCAAAGTAACCATTGTTACCCATTCACGACATTGATTTTTTATCAAATACTCTTGAATATTTAATTTCATCAATCTTATGGTGAGTACAGACCAACTTAAAAACAGACAGACATTGCTCAATCCATATGTATTATTTCTTTGCAAATTTCACTTCGAAAACCTTTTTTTTTGCATTATATTAATTGATAAATGCGTAGAATAATATAAAACTCCATAAGATGATGGTGAACGCGAATGATCCTGTGGCGGAACGGAGAACGCGTCTGACTTCGGATTGCGAGATTCCAGGTTCGAGTCCTGGCGGGATCCCAATGATTTTTTCTTATATTCGAAATTTTTCAATTCTATTTTTTATATTCCATTAATACATATCTTTTAAAAATTTTGCTATTTTTTTTTTTTAGCTCTTTTGTAAAAAACGGCGATCTGAAATTTTTTATTTGAATATTTTTCAGCAATACTGCAAGGTAGAAATTTAATCATCTGTTCTATACTTTGAGGAACAAAACGCATATGTTCCCAACTATGTTCCTGACAACTCAAACCGGTTGCTTAAAATCGCTCAAAGAATAAATTTTATTGTCTTAAGAAAAGATAAATTGAACGATTCAGGCTGACAGCGCTTAGGTGTCAATTACCAAAACTGGCAAGACTACAGACACCAAATGTTTCAGATGCTTTATAAAAATATGCTATGGCACCATCTCAGTTATTAAATTTCACAGAAGATTTCTCTGATTACAATTCAAACTCGCAATTTTGGAATCTCGGATACGCAATTCTGGATGAACTGTGACAATTCAGAGCGTTGCAATTCAAGAAACCTTGGCTTATGCCCACCAATCTGAGATTCAGCACATTATGAGCTTGTGCAAGGTATGTTCCATGTATACATTTCCTAGAGAAGAAGAGTTTGTTGAAACACAAACAAAAAAAAAATCAGTTGGGTGAGTGTGGGTTTGCCCATCTGTCTATTCATGCGACTTGCCGACTGTTCAACTTGCGTGTCAACAAATCCGTCCGTTCTTCCACGCATTCTTCAGTCCACCCATCCCTTAATCTTTCCTTACGTCATTCTCTTTAGTCTTTATTTTCATCCTTCCATGTGTCTTTTCATCTGTACTTTCTGTGGGACCTTCAGTCCATCGTTCCGCTTGTGCTTTCCGCCTGTCCTTTCCGCCGCCCTTCAATCAGTCCTTCCGTCTGTCATTCCCACCATCCTCCTTTCGTCCGTCCTTCAGTCCATCTGTTCGTTCTTTTGTCCTTCCATGTGGTCTTCATTTCATCCGTCCTTCCGTCCATTCCACTGTCCGTCCTTTCCTCAAATCGTCTATGCATACATCTATCCGTTCGTCCACTGAAACGTTCATCTGTTTGGAACTGGCCTGAATCATTGCTAAGTATTTTTTTATTTACTGTTCTTATATCTAGTGTAGGATATAATTGACTACCTGATATGCTCTAAAATTTTGCAAACGCCCCTTGTACCACCTTGTATCTTTCCAGAGATGACAAAACCTGCTTAAACGATAAGTCTACTGGTGAGGACAATTTATGTTTGGTTGTTTTTTAGAATACGCACCAGAACAATATTATGGGTACCTCCAGTACAATGCCATGAAAACCTAAAGCATTTTGATTTTAAGGTACTTGAATTTGGTTTTAATTAAAAAAAATGAATTAATTTAATTGGAGTCAATTACTACCGGAAGTTTCTGCAGATGTGTTAAAAAAAAATTCAAAAATAATTTGCAGCCAATAGTAATAATACTCCTATAATTGGGGTTGTGGAAAACCGGCTACAGCTGCAATCGCCATAACGCCATTGCTGACAATGTATTTCGCTGCTAATTGAATGAATTCTTGTAATTGGGGGTGTATGAGTAACATTGCAGTCTACAGAAAATTTCACGCAGCGTTCATAAAATGAAAAACTTTTTGTCTTGTTTTTGATGTAGTTGTTGCTGTAGCTGCTGTTATTGCATTAGTGGTAGTCATTACTTGCAACTGCGGCGCACGTTGCAAAGTTTTTTGTCTGCACCACTTGCAACCAACACAGACAGTAACAAAATGTTTGTAAATTAATTGATAATTGGCGCTGCTTTTTGTCATGCAACACAGACACAACCAATGGCGCTGCAAGAAGTTACAGAATGGCAAAACAAAAGTGTGCCGCACGGCAAAAGTTATTATTTTCTTAATAAGCCGCACCGAGTCGTGCTTCGATTTTATCAGTTTAATTGCTACCTCTACGCTTGCGTTGTACGGCAATACTGTCTGCGACTGTTTTGCTGCATGCATTTATTAAAACATTTAATAATCCATATGCTGCTGTTGTAAGCATGGTTGTTGGCATTGTGTGGCGCTGCAGTGTGCAACCGGTGTGGCTGTGGCAATTAGAAAAGCTCCGTGCCTTTTGTATGCCAGGCACACAAATTGCTGTCTACCAGCATTGCATTTAGCGCCGTTGTTGGGTTAGGTTTTGCTGCCGTGCAACTAGAAGACACGAAACAATGACGTTTTTTATTAAAAGCAATAACAAAATAAAAGCAAAATTGAAATGAAAAAGAAATAACAAAGCGAAACGTATTTGTTTAAGTCAACAACATGAGCTGCGCAATTTATTCAGCTCGCTTTATGCAGCGTTGCTTGCATGTGTGCAGCATGGTTAATAATTACAAAGCTCTTATTGCAAAATAAATTAAAAATATAACAAAAACGAAGCTAGCAAACAAACGAAATATTCCTCGCAAAATATCGCTCCATCTTCAGTGCAGTGCGCCACCTAGCCGGTGCGGCGTGCAGTGGCCTGCACTAGAACAAAGACGAAAGAGTCCAAAAAATATATAAAAACTGGAGACGAAATATTGCCGAGCAAATAAATTAATGTTGTCACAAGCTTTACCTACACAATCTACAGCGCACACATATAAAAAACAAACACCCACGCGACCGCGCCACAGCCGCAGCCGCACTGCAACGCACTTCAGCGGGAAGCGCCATCGTATTTGCAGAGTCTTTGTCGCTGTGGGCCTTTATAATTTAATATGCCGTCGTGTTGTTGTATGCGTTGCAGCTGCATATAGTGAGTTCGTGTGTATGAAGGTGTGGGTGTATATATGCATATATACATATGTATATATATATATATATATGTGTGTGTGTGCGTGTGTGTGTGTGTGTGTGTGTGTGTGTGTTTGTGTATGATTGCGGCTACTGTGCAAACCCTTTGGGCCGTTCCGTATGGGTGCGGTCGTTTGTCTGCGGTCAGTAATTGTTGTTATTTTCATTATGTCGCAGATAAACTGATACGACGCAAGTTAAAACAATAACAGCAGCAACAAGCGCCACAATATGCTTTATAACAACAGCCGCCAACAACAAGAGCGGCTTGTAATTCATTTTCACATTAATGACTGCTGCTCGACCATTTATATTAATAACACCGACTATAGCAACAACAAAAACAACAACAATGCGATTAATAACAATAATAACAACGGAAAAATATAAGATTAATAATACTAAGAGCAAATGCATAAAAAGTACAAGAGCATACAATAGCAAAAATAAAAAAAGGGTAAATAAAAAATAAATTAAAACAAAGTAAAATAATATAAAATACTATGAAATTGAATATAATAAATTGCAATAAAATGCAATTAAATAATATGATATAAATTAAAATTAACGGATGTAACTCTTAGCCATATTTCAAATAAAACGAAAACGAATAGAACGAATTTGATCAAATGAAAATATATTAATTTAAAAAGAATAATTAATTTGAATATAAATAATTATATTATATATTTATATTATAAATTTTTTTTTGTACAATATATGTATTCTTACATTAATAGTTAATAATATACAAAAATATTAAAAAAGAAGATACTATAAACAAACAAAACAAAATATATATTCATTCTTAAAACGAAAACTATGTGCTACGTCGTGAAACAGTCAAATAAAAACTGTATGCTTACAATTAAGGAAACATGTTTCAGAAACAACAACAATTGCCCTGGTTCATTGTACGCGCGCCGAGGGCACTCTCAACTAATAGAAAAGGGGCAAATGTTACAAGAAAGTTTAAGCAATATCAGCGGGAGGAATTTAGTTCTAATCAGTTTATGACACTATTAACAGAGCAACACAGAGTCATGAGTTCCAATCCTAGTCAAAGCGTACTGATGATGAGATGGGGATGGTAATAATCGAAACATGCGACCGTTCTTTTTTCTATTAATTATTCGTGTTGGATTTCTAACTTTTTAATCCATACCATACCATTTCTTAAGAAAAATAACAACAACAATCTTGAGGTTGAGGCAGTTTTTAGAAATAGGAAAACAAAGAAGAAATGTTAAAAAATGAAAGATTTAATTTTATATTCGTTCTAAAAGGACCTTTTTTTTAATTAAACTATTTCCTATTAAAAACAAAAATAAAATAAAAATATTCTTAGTTTAATATTGCTTTGAATTTAACTGACTTATGTGTTAAAAAAGCTTTATAAACTAAAATTTAAAAACTATAAGAAAAAAATAATAATAGAAAATCAAATTAAATCAAATAAAATCGTATAAATAATTAAATTAAAAACAAAAATTGTTCAATCAAAACCGTAGTAATGTAAAAAAATAGAATTATATTTTTAGAACAAATATTTATTAGATTAAATATTTTATATATCTAAATTTAAAAAAAAAAATAGTATTAGTAATGCATATTATAATTGAATGATACAAATAAAAATTTTATCTTAAATTCAAAATTTGGTAGTTTACTTCTGATATTAATATTTTTTTTTTTTTAATTTAAAGAAAATTTGGTTATAATTTAAAATTTCTTGTAATTTTATTAACTAATGAATTTGTAAATAAGCTTTAAAAAAAGAATGAGAAAATAAAATAACATTTAATAAAATAAAAATAAAAAATACAAATTAAATTGAATAAATTAAAAATAAATTAAATAAATTGAAATTTAATTAAAAATAGCAAAGTCCAAACAATTTAAAAAAAAATAATGTTGTCCTAATAAAAATTTATAATGGCCAACAGTGAGAAACACGTCCCAAAATGTTTATTAATCTGTTTCAATTTGTTTCATCAAATCATTCTAAATTTTGATACACACGTTGGACATATTTATTTCCTCTCAAAAGAGAACTTGCGTTTAATTTAATTCCTGACTGTAGCCTATTCTGCTGTAAGACCTTTATTAAGACCAAAAAAGTCTTTTGATTTTTATTCAATAAAATGTATTTTGAAGCATGTTTAGGTGCTATGGTAAAACTTAATTACGAAATTTTATTGCAGAATATGAAATCTTCTGCCTAAACTAGGTCCTAGGCCCGAATTTGGAGTAAGTATGTACCCCAAAATATTGGTTGGATCATAAAAATTCAAACTTCTATCTAACATTTTTTCAAAGAACCTGTATGCCGAATTTCGTTACTTGAGCTTGAGTCCTTCTTTATACTGCCTGCTTACAGATGGTTGGTCGGACATGGTTAGTTCAATTTCTGTGTGTTATATGTGTTGATAGTTCTCTGATCACTTGTACTGGGACAATACCCCGAAAGTATTCAGTTTAGATTTTGAATCACTTTATTGAAACAACTAATGTTTACCTGACTTGTTCTGAAATCGCTATTGTGAATGTTTCTATAAGTGTATTCAGAAAAAATAACCCAATTGGCAGCTGTCAAATTGTGAAGCATAAAAAAAAATTGTCATTGTTTCAAATTTTTCATACGAATTGTGCGTTCGCGGAAATAAAAATCGGTGGCATGGACTTCACTGGAAACGAAGGCATTAATGTGGAGACCGAAGCGGAATTATTAATGTCATTGGCGGAACAACATGTTCATGTGCTTGCAAATGAGAACACCGATGCGCTTTCGTTGGAGCGTCAAAGAAACGCATGGTTGGTCATTGCTAATGATTTCCGTGCAATCTCTGGAGTTACCAGAGATCCGCAGAGCTTGCGTGAAGAATATCATAATTTGAAGCGCCAAGCATACAGCAGCTTGGGGGCTGCAAGAATGCAGCCATACAAAAAGAGTGATAGGCAGTTGATGCAAGGTCAGAATATAAAACAAGAGAAGCAAGATGAACGGATGGAGGCTTCAGTGTCAGGTGTATCCAATACAGCTAATTCTAATGGTAAAAAATTTGCTATTCAATCCTTAAGAAATTTATGAATGCTCAGTATTTTCCAGCCTTAATTGTATGTAAGACGGAGCCCATTAAGCAGGAGGGCTCCATTGACAACGACTCAGAGCCTGACATCAAAACGGATGAGGAGGTGGTAACACTATTTACACATTTTGTTATATTTTAAGTCGTAATTCGTAAATTTTATTTGCAGGAACCCCCGCAACTGGACACACTCAAAACTGATCCCCATACGATTTTCTGTGCTAATGAAAAGAAACGTTCTGCAGAACGGCGTTTATGGGAAATACAAAGACTTGAGCTTGAAGTTAAACATCTGGAAGTGCAGATTACGCTCAAGGAGAAACAAACGCAAAAGCGCCAATAAAGGACATATCTTAAAAATATTAATTTAAATACTATAAATTTTATTATTGAATCACAGTTTTGAATTTTCAAAAATCAAAAAGGTAATGCTTTCATAAATCTAATAAACCGAAAAGAATTTCTGATTTCATAATTTTTTACCTTACCACATGTTATGCTATCCGGACCGATGCCTGTTTTCAGTGTTTTTTCTGGCTGGGTGTCCTCAAAATACACATTTTTTTAAAACAGCATTATATACTTATAGTCGGGTGAATCCTACAACATGCCACCATTCACCTTTAAAGAACATTGAGAATCCAAGATCTGCTGCAGTTTCCTATTCACCAATATTTCTGATCTTCAACTTCCAATTCTTCCAAAGTTCATGGGTTATTATAATCAGAAATATTTCAAAAAATAACGTTGGCTTATCTGTTGACACAACATCTAGGTTTTCGTGACGAATCCTGAAGGAAGCTGAATTCTTTTGGTTATCAAGGAATTTACAGTCACATCTGATTAAAACTGAAACCAGTTCTGAGCTTTCGTCAGACTTGTCTCCAGTTATAATAATTGTGTTCAAAAAAAGGCAAACTCTTTCCAGATACTGAAGAGCTGACCGCTGTAATATCTTGCAGCGTACGGTTGCAGCGGTGATCAAAATGGACAATGGCTTAGATCTCCCTCCAGCAAATCTACCAAACCCAAATCAAAAAATAGAACCACTTAGTAAAGCTCTAGAAGATGAAATGCGATAGCATCTGAATTCATTTTTTTAAATTTTTAATTTTAGCTCAGTCCTAACAAAAATTCCAATTCTCCCAACTGGCGTGAAGGTGAAAAGTTCAGCATACTGCAACGCAAAGTAAGACTGCCAAATTGCAAGTAGCTGAAACATAATGATGAGTTGGCTTTTACGTTTTCAATACCAAATCCTCCATTAAATACAGTTCAATAACGGAAGTAAAAAAAAAAATTTAAGGTTATACCGGAATAAGTTCGAAAATTATTGTTGAAGGGCAATACTAATGCTTCAATACTCTTACATTGCACAACTCACACCAATGTACGTTCCATTAATTTTGGCAAATATCAGAATTTTTCATGATTCCTAACATCAAAAACCATCTGTTCAAATGGTATAGAAGCATTCTTGGATCATTGCCATCAAAGGACATTTACCTCCGATTTCACGAAACTAAGCATGCAAACCTATGTGTTAAGTCCCATGCTGTTGAAATTTGGAATGAAATCATTTTTAGTTTATTGTTATAGTATCCTAAAATTTACTATCGAGTTCACAGAAATTAGGGGTCACCCCATGTGTTTTTGACGTTTTGTATACCAGAGATTTTGAAGAATTACTAGAATACTCGAGGTTTTGAACAAAATCTGTGGATAATTTCTGGTACCTCCCTTAGAAACATTACACGCGATTTCCCAAAAATTACAAGTAAAGCCACGTGTTTCATCGCATGATACTGAAATTTGATATGCAAACATACTTGTGGCCATTTAGTTTGCATTGTTCAATCCAAGCAAAATCCAAAATCAATAACTTTGGGTTCCGCGCGTACTCCCAATTTTAATGATACATTCTTGAATGGTTGAATTTGTCATAACATGTAATTCAAACTTATTTTTTAATAGTTGGACTCAATCTTCGTCGGATATCATGCAGATCCCGTTACTAGTTTTATATCTATATGATTCCGATTTTTAATTAACCCTTACTTTCGAAGGACACGTGCACAAATTTAACATTGTAGAGCATTTTAAGTAAGGCAACTATTACTATTTGAAGTAAATGGATTAAAAAAATATCGTGTATAATTAAAGATTTGCTTTTTGGCATGAAAACCATTTTTCGGACCTTGCACCAAGGAAATCAACCATTAAGGAGTGGTTTGCTTAGTTTCAACGCGGCTTAATGAACACCACGGATGTTGCATGCAGTGCACGGTCCAAAGAGGCTATTACCAACGAAAACATCAAAAATGTCCGTAAAAGAAATGTGGATAAACGTAAAGTGAAGTTGATTGTGACTGTATGCGAATGCTCCGTTCAAAGTGGCTATCGCGTGAGGTCACATTTAACAAAAAACAACAACGAATTGACGATTCTACACAGCGTTTGAAGCTATTTAACTATAAGAAACTCGAATTTTTGTATCGATAAGTGACGATGGAAGAAACATGGTTCCATCATTTTACACCAGAACCAAAACAATCGTCATCTGAGTGGCCTTGATGTGGTGAACCAAATGCAAAGCGGCTGGAAATGTTATGGAATCAGTATTTTGGCATGCGCACGGTGTTATATTACTCTTACATATTATCAGAGTGTTTGGAGAACGAAATCGCTGAAAACACTAGAGGTGCCTCCGAATTTCATGCAATCATACCCATTACCTATCATAACACGATTCGATGCTATGATAGTTAATCTTATTGCGAAATTTCATTGCAAAATATCAACTGTTAAGGCTGCAGGAGCCCTAGCGAATAAAGAGATGTACCCGAGGCACAAGGAATGTTGCTTTAATCGAGCCCTAGTTCGAACTTTGATCTAACATTTTTCCATTGATAATGTGTGCTGAATCTGATAATTCTAACTAGGCACATGCTCTATAGAATTTGATGACGGACGGAACGCGAGACGTACAAACGGACGGATGGAATGATGGACGGATGGATATCGCTATATTTTAGTGATGCATATCGATATGATGCTGTTCATATCGGTATGTATTTTGGTGGGTGTCCGGTCGTTCGTTCTCTTTCAATAATTCTTTTAAAATAATACTTCTTTTACAATAAAATATATTTTGTTTTCCTATTTTAGTCTACGAACTTTTCGGCCACACTGTTACGTCTTTTGTCATAATTGCTATATCATTCTACAATTTGCGCTTAATCAATCCAATTTGGGTACCTCTGATAAACATTTTACCCTCAATTTCATTTAAATGTGTACAATGTCCAAATGTTGCTTCGCAAGTTACTGGAACATGGTATTACTCCAATATTCGCTTCCTTATTCACATTAATGACTGATGGAAAAAATGCAGCCGAATAGAACTTAACTATTGCATGCCCCTAGTTTTTACTATAAAATAATTTTTCAGTTGTTTTCAATTTTTTTATTTTTTTATTTATTGCTTTTTTTAATAATTATTTATTATTATTTTTTATTTTAATTTTTTAAATTAATTAATATTATGTGCATGCTCGAATATGTTGATTAAAAATGAATGAAAATATAGCATTTCAATATTTGTAAAAACTGTTAGAAATTTTTTTTTGTAAATTCGTGCCTTACTCGTTTGCAATCCGGGACGCTTACATAGGAAACCATTGAAAGCATTTTTGTGTCTGAAAAATACTTGTAAAATTGCTAAATTGTTGCATCAACTGGAATTATTTCAAATTTAAAACAAACAAAAATATGATAAATAAATTTAAAAAAAATATATAGAAGAAAAAATATACAGCCGAATTAAGCAGAATATTTATTGTGTGCAGCATGTGCATGGAGAACAGTCATTGGGTTTAATTAAAATCATTTGGCTAGCGACTTCCAGCAAATGCTTGACATGCCAAAAAGCATGTGCCAGCTCAGGCGAATTGTTGTTGCATTTTATTAAGCCCCCAAAAGCAGGCAGCACATTCATTTACATTAACAGCTCTAGCAATGTGTTAACATATTCCAAATCATTACAACACTTGCACAACACACTCACACTTATGAATTTAATTACGAGATTGGCTTGCTGTCTTTGCCAGACCTGAGCTGCATTGATGGCATAATTAATTTCTAAATTCACAAAATGTGTCATGAGCTGAATGCTTCATCACATGTTGCTATCTATGTTCGCCGTATTTTTTGCAGTTCAATGAATGCTATTTCAGAGCTTGTGCAGCAAGCGAATACACTCTAAAAAATCGTGACTTTTTTTAAAACTACTTTTAATAGATGTAGAATAGTTCGGCTATGTCAAAAAAGTATCGGGAATTGGTCAATTAAACCCAAACTATTCATCCAAATTTGCAGGCCCTTTTCGAAGTATGATCTAATGCGACTGAGGTAATGTCCTTCAGTCAAAATGCTGGTCTTGTGAGCTGATACAATACGATTTACGTATTATCTAAGATTTTCTTCACTCAAAATATCAAATTAATTCTCGTAGGTCTGAGTCTCAGAGTCTCAGAATTTCGATCCTATGTTTTATACCGCTAAAATATAGATGATTTCAAATTAAACTGTGTATATTCCTACGTATGCCACACCCGATAGCATCACCATCTGAATTTAAGGCGATATGCTCATAGCCAAACGAATTTAAATCTAGAGCTCAAATTGACTATTTCACTTTATTTTAGATGAGTCAACACCAACACAGTCAAGCCACATCCAATAGTCCATAAAAGCATTTTTTACAACGAAATTTGTCATTAATAACTTTAACTTTGAAAACGGAATTAAATAGAGCTTTGCGCTATCGATCCATTATCTGGGGCACCTTCAATACATCCAAAAATTGTCAAAATTTTCGTTTTCAACGACGGTATTTGTTTTAAGAAAAAAATTAAAATATTTAGTAGAAGTTATTAGAATAACAACTACAAAGAGCGCAAGCGGCTCGGTATTTCGAAACAGCTTACTTGAGCAAAAAGTTGGATCCCTGAATATGGAATTTGTCATAGTAAATAAAATAAGTTTCAATTATTTTAATTAGTAAAATTTTAGTTTGGCTCTGAAATTTCCGGGAGGGTCTGGACTCGAGTCCAGAAAAAATTATTTTTGAAACATACCTTTTTTATATACGTCGCCAATGAAATTGAGAAAGTTTTTATCAATTTTCACGATACGTTTGTAACACCCAGAACGAGTGGTCGGAGACCTATCAAAATATATCCAGATATGATCAGCATCACCACAGGTATAATTCAAGTAAGTCCGTCCGTCCGTGTGCAAAAACTAGAAAGAAGAATTAGTGCTATACTCACGAAATTCGGCACATACATAAGGAAAAATGTTAAATGCAAGTTTCAATTTGGCTATGATCTGATCAATATTTCGGGTACCTCCTCTTTACTCAAATAGAGAGTGTATTTTGCAATGCAATTACGTTGTTAGGTAGATGTTCATAACATCAAAGGGGCTTTAATGCAGATTTACCCACAGTTATCATTTAAAATGTATAAATCAGAATTGAGTGTATATACATATAGTAAGAGAGTTTACCAAAAATGAGTAAGATTGGATTTAATCCGGAGGTTTCTCTAGTGCACCTATGTGGTCCGAAAAGACGGTTTAAGGTAATTTTGGCTGAAAAAGCAATCAAGTTCAACGAAATTTTATTATTGACGTATAGTTTTTATCTCATGATTGGACACAACTCAGACATACCTCCAATACATCGAAAAGAGGGCTCTGAGCAAATAAACTGTACAACTCATATTTTGAGGGCGACATGTATCTTACTGTCGGTCTAAGCGCACTGTAAATTTCTAATTGCTTTTCTCTTGACGATGTTCGATTGCAGAAATTAAAAATTCTATATGTTCAGTGAGTTCGATAACTTTATTACTTTTTGGGCTAGACCCTGAAATAACATCTGCACGCATGTCAGATAAAAAGCAAGATGAAGTTAGCCAACGGGCCAAATCAGTTCATAATTTTTTCCCATAGAATGTTTTTTCCCAATTTGACTGACAGCGTGGTGCTTTTTTGGGTGATACTGCAATTTGGTTTGGGTCATTGCGATGACATTTTTAAATTTTAGTAAAATCATTCTATAATTTTGGGGATCTCCCATAGCACAATTACTCCCGATTGCACGGATATTAGTAAAATAACCTGGTGCTTCATTCCATGGTATTGAAATTTGGTACGGAAGCATTTTTGAATTAATACTATAACAGAGCACAGTGTGAACAAAATTGTACAATAATTTCAGATACCTTCCGTTGCATCTTTACCTACGTTTGAATGACTGATGGGTATTATGTTGTCGACCTTTACTGACTATTAGATCGATCTTGTTTAAATACTAAGAAAAATTCAGTTTGCAACAACTACAGAGTTAGTCTTAGTTTTTTATTTCAATTCCTTTATTTCTCTCATGTTGCGAACTCAGAAATTCCATGTACAGTATTCACTTTGATTTAACTTCTTGCTGAAATTCTGTAATTGTATTCGAGACAAAGGTGTTGTTCATTCCGTAAACAGTTGGTGCTCTTAAATTTCTTCCAGTGTAGTCAAATATTCGAACACATTAGCAATTGTACATTTATTTGGAAATATAACTCAAATATTTTGCAAACTTATTCCAACATAATTACAGCTCCATTCAATGCTCAGCCAATGTAAGCAGCGAGTATCGAGTGTCATTATTATGAACCCTTTTTTAACCTAAATACAGTATTTGCTGTGGCAATGTTTTAATTATTTTATATTTAATGAATATCGAATGATCTTTCATTAATAACTCGAACAATGCATTTTGATTTATGGAACAAGCTCAAAATGGGAGGCATAGGGTGGCACTGTTTGTGCTTTATCGACATCCGGATTATAAGAGGCCTTCTGCCTCAGCAGCCATTAAAGAGCTTCCCTTTCTAGCCGACATGTTGGGCTTGGAAAATTTTCTTTATATATAAAACTACTGCTTTAAACTCTAGCTCCAGCTGATGCTAATATGGTGTTTACCAATTATCTGAGGTGGTTTTGGTCCGTAGGCAGCTCTCAACAGCCAAACGCAATCGCACATGTGAAATAAATGCTTATCTATGTAAAACATTATTCATTCCCTAACCATTTCGAGTCGATATCTCCGCAAACCTTGTAATTAAGGCCATGCAAAAGATTCTGGATCTAGACGCCCAAAACCTGAACGAGAGCAATGAACAAGGTCATGATACGATTTAAAGGGAATAACTAGGAAAATAGCTTTTTATACGCCTGCTTCCATGAAAAATCAATTAAAAGATGATTTAAAATTTTGATTCAAGGCTTAGCAGATGGGTGGGGAATTTCTTTTTGGTTGCATAAAAATACTTTCAAAAGAGGGTATTCAAAATTAACATAATTCATTTTTCTCGGAATAAAGTATACCTTAAAAGGATTTCATTAATATGGAAAAAGACCGAAAATGTTGAATATGCACCAAGTCGGTTCCATCTCTAGAAACGTTAATGCTAGGAGTTTTTTTGGGGCACAGTGTTTTTATAAGGTTTTTGGAGAGAATGCAACACAGTCCTAGGACTGGAGGGTACCGAACCCCATTGTCAACTCATTTGCGTAAAAGATTTAATTTTGAGCAACAACATCTAAAATGTTGTAGTAAAAATCAAAGATTTTGGAAATTACTGAACAGTTGATCTTTGGAGGAATGGTCCAATCGAGCTTTGAAACTTATAGGCCGATTGAGTGAATTTTTATAAATTTTAATGAGAAGATACTCATCTTTTTTGTAACTTCTGGGAGATAGCGTCTAAGCGAGTTAGCCAAAAAAGAACGCAACATTTTTAACAAAAGAAGTGCATGCTGATTTGGCAGATTTTATATTAGCTTAACGGTATGATGCTCACTTTATGCGCTTTATGGTCTTCAAAAGATAATTCACGACAACCAAACGCGATGTACTATAATGAATGGCAAAAAAAAGGCTGGCTCACCTACAATTTTAATTTGTTTGAACATAATTAAATATAACTATATATATGTAATTGATTTGAAATGAAATCAAATGAACTTCATTGAATTCAAATGTATTGAATTGAATTCGAATAAATTGAATTAAATTCAAAAATGCATTCAATTGAATTTTATAAAATAAATTGAATTCAAATGAATATAATTCAATTGAATTGAATTGCAATGATTTGAATTCAAATGACTTGAATTGAATTCAAATGAATAGAATTGAATTTAAATGAATTGAATTGAATTGAATTGAATTTTATTGAATTGATTTGAATTGAAAGCCATTGAATTCAAATGGATTTAATTGAATTGAATTCAAATGAATTGTAGTGAATTTAAATCAATTGAATTGCATCGAATTGAATTTCATTCATTAAATTGAATTGAATAGAAATGAATACAATTAAATTGAATTAAATTGAATTGAGTTCAAATGAAATTAATTGAGCTCAATTTAAATAAATTTAATTGCATTGAATTCAAATGAATTTAAATAATTTAAATCAAATTTGAATATTAATTGAATTTTATTTTTTTGTTAAATTGCGTTGAATTGAAATGCATGTGTTGATGTGTTGAATAAAATGAATTGTTTTGAATTTTAATGAATGAAATTCCATTGAATTGAATTCAAATGAAATTAATTTAATTGAACTAAAATGAATTGAAATCAAATGAATTTGATTGAATTCAAATGCATTGAATTGTATTAATTCAATTGAAATGATTAGAAATGAATTGAATTGAAGTGAATGGAATGTATTGAAATGAATTGAAGTGAATTGAATTCAAATGAATTTAATTCAACTCATTTTAAATAAACTTAATTTAAATAAATAAAATCTGAATTTTAATTGAATTATATTGAACGAACCACTGCTATGTTACTCGCATAGTTTTGTGTTCCTATTGGAACACGGCATTTGTGTTAAGTGTATTTGCTTTGTTTTTGCTTGAATGCAAATAAAATTAAATTTTTTCAACCGCGCACTAATGAGCATGCATTCATATGGCATAAAAGTTGCATGCAACTTAGTGAAATTTCAAGTTAAATTAAATTAAGAAATTCCAGTCGAACAATGCTGCCATTACATTTTCATTTAGCAATACACCAGTGCACCTGTGTCGGTGCACTTTTCCGTGAGAGTGTGTGGGTGTGCGTGTTTGTGGCATTTTATTATTACATTTGCAAATTTGTAGATTGCAGAGCCCACACGAAACAGCAAAACATCAGCACACCAAAACACACATAAACACGCTTACACATACCCATACACGCGCCCATGCGCATGCACATGCTCATAACTTAAAAAGTTCTAATTATGTTACATAAGGAAATCGTAAACCGCACGCATTGTGCGCGTTTGTTTCACATTACTGTTGTCGTTATTGTGTGCCGTTTGTGTATTATAGTTGTTGTTATTGCTGTTGTTGTGTGCTTTAGTTGTTTGTCTGTAATTCGGCAACAGTTACGTTTTGTTATTTCATATTTTTCGCATCGCTTTGAGTGTTGTTGTTTTTAATCTTCAATTTTTTTGTTTGGTTTTCTGTTTTGTTTTGTTTTGACTGCACATTAATTACATGTTTTGGTTTGGCGGCTACTGAAGCTGCAAGTAATTAACGTTGGCGTTGCGGTTGCAGGCAGCGCTTGGTGGCAGTCCTAGTCGTAACCTATGCGCACGCAACACGGTTGCTGGTTGATGTTGCAACACAGCGAATGCGGTGAATATGGAAGTGCAGTGAATTTAATTGAGTCGCTTGCAGTCAGCGTGTCAAGGCAAACGTTTTAAATGGGCAAGCTGGCGTTAGTTGCAAGAACTGGTGTTGGTGCACATATGCACGGCTGCGGTGATTATCGGAATGCCAATGTAGCAGTTTCACGCAGCACTGGGTGCGCAAACAGAGCTGTCACGTTAATGCGCTAAATTAACCGAACTGAGTGCATTCCTCACTCACACACACACACACACACACACACACAGTCAATGAGATCGGAGAGGTTTTTTAGTGAGTAAGAATCTAACACACACCTAACCTGGGGGTCTATGCAAGATTTTTTCTTCCTAGCCATAAAACAAAATAAAATAAACACACACATATACATATATATATTTGTATATACTCACATTTACAAATAAATATATATACACACACTCCCAAACACACAAAATACTTAATGTCCATGAGTTTGTTTAAGTGTGAAAGTATTTATCGCTGGGCAGCACACAGAATTCGCATTTCTTAAGATATTATTTAAATTTTATTTTGTCCTGAAAGTACTGGGAATTGCTCAATAAAACACTTAATATTCCACGATCACCCAAATTGATTGCAACCCGTTGAGACCTTTCCCGAAGTAAAACATTCTTCCCAAGAAGCCAATAAGCAAAAAATTTACTGAAATCAGCTACAGTGAACGTTTCGAATGGTTTTCTATGTCCTTTTAATTTTCTTCTTCTTCATATTTTTATCTTTCTTCTTCGTATAAACACTCTTTCATTATTTTCACGAAGCACGGCCGTGTGCGGTATAAATCGCAATAAACCCTCCGAACCGTTTTAGAATTTGCCCAATATATGGGTATTTTCACACTTGCGCCTTTTCAGTATTTGATCTTTGTCGCCAATTAAATTAGTTAAGTTTATATTGTTTATGGTCATACATTTGTAACACATAGAACGAGCGATCGGACACCTAGCAAAATATAAATTGATATAATCAGCATCTGGCTGATCGTCCGTCAATCCATCCGTCCGTCCATCCATTTATCCGTGATCTAATTCTAGATAGAACGCGATGCTCTATTGAAAAATATTAGATCTAAGTTTGAACTTGGACCCTAGTACACGTCTTAATTCCAAATTNACACGATGCTCTATTGAAAAATATTAGATCTAAGTTTGAACTTGGACCCTAGTACACGTCTTAATTCCAAATTGGAGCTTTAGGGCTTCTGCATCCTTCAGAGTTGATATTTTGCAATATAATTCCGTAATTAGATTAATTATAATAGCATCTAATCGTGTTCCAAAAATGGGCATGATTGCATTCGAATTGAAGGTACCTCCTATTCAAGTATGTGGTCCGAAAAGAGTGTTATAATCAAAATGAGTCACAATTATCAAGTATCTTCAACGAAATTCCATTTTTGTGTGATTATAAATACGAATAATTTGTGTACCCAAAATGGGAAATTTTGGATGTAAATCGGAAGTACCTCGAGTACACCTATGCCGTTCCAAAAGAAGATTTTAAACAATTTTTGCCCGAAAAATTACCGAAATTCTACGAAATTATATAATTGAGTGATCATACTTATTATGAATGCTTGTACCAAAAATCACAATGGTTGCATGAAAATCAGAAGTACATCTAGTACACCAATGTGGTCTGAGAAGACGGTTTTAAGCGAATTTTGCCCGTTAAGTTAATGAAATTCAACAATATTATTATTGAGTGATAATACTAATTATCAGAGCGTGGACTAAAATCGAACAAGTTTGGATGAAAATCAAAGATATCTCCACCTTCATTGTTGTGACTTCTATGGACTTAACAATTTGTAAGTTGCTTACTTGTTTTTGGAACCAACTTCTCTGAGTGTGGAATTATGTTTTTGGGCTATATTTGCTGAGTACTAATGCTGCAATGTTGGCATTACCATGTAAATGTTCTGAATTTCATCAAGAATATCACCATTCAGTCGATCAACCTGGTAACAGGGATCGAGTGCACCAGCTTTCTCAATCCGTTCGGAATCTCGGGCAACTTGAGCATCCTCTTAAATTTCCTTATTAAAGAATACACAAAAATCGTCTGGTTTTTGACCCAACCTGTCAATGATATATGCCATATTGCATTAAAAAACCGGCCCTTATAAAAATTAATTTCTGCATGTCTTCTATCCAGCCATTCTTCGGATTTATTGCAACCAACCCAAATGTCCGCATTTTGCTTACATTTGTCATGCTTGGAATTCGTCCGGCATTCTCTCCTTCTAAATTTATAGTGGATTTGAATTCTAGTAGACCAATATCCATATCCGAATGACCAACGTGCGAACTGTGCTCCCAACTCGCAGACTTGTTCTGCGGTTCATGGACCTAAGCTCCTATGCGTAATTTTTGTACTTTAACGCTGAATACCAGATTGGAGCTACATATTGGCTAATATAATTTGTTGTCCTACTTAAAAATTGTAACTACTTCTGTCGCGCGCCCTTCGCCGTTAACCAGTTGAAAAGTGGTTTTTAAAATTTAACAACTTGTCTCGCAACGTACGCAAATTCTATTATTATATCAGGCACAACCTTAGCGTATCATCACTTCCATCATCTTTATTTGTCCTAAACATGATATTTTGCGCTATATAGGGCAATTTGTACTGATATCGCCCCACAAACACGAATTTTCGGTATACAAAGAAATTCGCCCCATCCTACGGCTATTGAAATATTTATCCTTATTCATGGCAATTTGCACGATAAAGAGCTGTTTGCTCACCCTCTAGGGCTATGGGAATATTTACTCTGTATACGAGAAGTTTTGCTGAACAGACTAGAGCAATATTATTATATGCATAATAAGTTAGCAGTTGCTCTTTAAACGGGAATATGCGCTATATATCCACTAAGTCAACATTTGCCCATTATCATGACAGCCTTTGTATAGTGTAAACCGTCCCTGCTAGAGATATTACAATATTTGCGCCATACACGACTATTTCCACGATATAGAGGTATTTGTAATAAAGCGCAATTTTTCACACATAGACCTATTTCATTAATTGCCCTATATCCAGCTATTTTCGCAATATAATAAAATTTTCGTACCTAGGGTGGACTTGCAAACATGATCGATAATGTGCATTGCCTAGTTAATTACGCTGGTGGCCAAAAAGTAATACAAGAACATGATGAATATAAAATGCTCCATAATGGTGAAAGACAACAAAACACTAACCGCAACAACGAGCAACGAATTTATTCTAATTTTTTAATATATTTTTATTTTTTTTTTTTCATTATTGACAGCACTACATCTAAACGGCCATTGTGCACAGTTGTGCTTCTGCTATCGTCAATAGCCAAATAAATTATTTCTTATCGCATCCTATACGATTCACCTTTTGCTGGCAGTGCTTTGCTAATTTGTGTGCGGTGCGCTGCTGCTTTCTCCACTCCACTCCTCACTTTCGGCGTTTTACTTCGCGCACGACATTGCCAATCGCACCGCCACAGCGACTGGAGCGTCCTGCAGCTTACACAGCATTAGAGCAGCTGTGCGGCAAAGACAAAAGCGTGGCAACATCAAACAACAGCAGCAACAACTATTTTAATAATTTCAAAAGCCAAGCAGCGCGATGAGATGGCAGCGCTAGACAAAGCGCAGAGTTGCCTTTGTTTCTAGCCGTGGCTGTAGCAGGCGCACAAAGGCTACACGGCTCAATAGGTAGAATTGATGCTATCGAATTGTGTGTGTCATAGCATTGCCAAACTGAATTAACTGTGCAGCAAAGCTTGCCGATTTTGCTTTGCAGTTCTCTTAATTTAGTCTCCCGACGGTGCTCCAAAAGTAGGCCCATATTAAGTTGCGGAGTGCTATCAACACATGAGCAAATTGGGAGCCTTTATTGCAATTCGCCAATTTATTGGCATGGATATATTGTCAAATTAAGCGCAAATACTTTATCAGCTTCCTGATATTAAGTAATTAAGACGACTTTGGTTAAACCTATTTATATCCTCAAAATAGGTGACATCAATAAAAATTCAGATGCATACCCAGTACATCTACATGCTGAAAATTAGGTGAATATTTTCAAATAATGCACAAAAAATAATCAGACTCTATGAAAATTGTAAGTCAAGATGATATGGATGTAACTATTATGAGTTCTTTAAATGGACGTGATCTGGTAAGTTTCAGTGGTACACGCAATATGCATTTGTAGATTAAAAGCCAACGTTTTCCCAATTCACTCAAACATATCATCGAAAGTCAATGTAATTTTGTAGAAATAAATGAATTAAGAATGAGAGTGATGTGATGATGTAATCGAGATGATAATTGACCCTAAAATTTGATAATAAATATAAAAGTCAGAAAAAGTTATCACTCTTTTACTTGCATATATATATACATAAAGAAATCGAAAACAAATTTTTCGGAAGTATGTATAGGCTTCGTTGAGGTTACCAAGTGTTTTTTTTTTTTTCGAAACAGTAACCAGCATTGATTAAAACCTAAAATAACTTTTTCGGGCCTCTCACATCTGTGGAATAGTATACAAAAGAAAGTCACTGAGAAATTATACCTATAATGGATTAAGAAAGCCTCAGTTTATCTAACTGTATCGGTGAAACAGAATACTGTCCCCGTAGGGCTCTGTTCGATAAGTGGAATCATTATCATTAGATACTGGTATGTTAATTGTAGTTTCAACCCTGTGGCATCCTCTAGATGTCTCATCATTTTCACCCTCGAGAGGACTTCGTGAAAGCCATTCCCGTATTGCTTTCAGGTGTTAGGCAAATAAAAAAAAAAAAATAAAATTGTTGAAGAAGTTTTAAATGATTATGAACCTTATACAAAGAAACCAGCAAAGACGCGGGTGGATATAGAAATAAGAAGAGATATAGACAGAAAAATAAAAAGACAGACTAAAAAACATAAGCCAGAGAGACAATGATATATACACACTGACAGACAGATAGATAAATGGAAAGACAGAATGACAAAGAGAAAGACAAATAGAGATACGCATACAGAAAAACAAAATAGATAGCGAGACAGACAGATAGAACATTGTTCAGACGCAACAACAGTAAAATAGAAAGACAGGTGCATTGAAAGACACCAAAATCAGGAAACAGAAACAGGGAGATAAAAAGATGAAGACAAATATAGACTGATACGACAGGCATATCGACAGAAACCGTCAGAAAGACAGATTGATAGACAGACAGCCAGATAGATAATTGCATAAACGAAAATAAAGACTGAGCCTCGCCACACTCCAACTTTTTTAAAAAAGTAAATATACCCTTCGCTGAAGGATACCCAAAAATGTTTGAGAGAGTACCTTTTTTTTACAAAAAGTGTGTCCAGCAAACCTTTTTGGCTCGAAAAAGTGAAACTAATAATGAGTCAGTCGTTAGGCAAAACTGTCCATAACAATTCAATTTGAACAGTTTTCTTTTAACTGGGGCCCTGGAGCAAGTCGGTGGTAGTAAAAAATCTCTCTGCTCACAAAGGTTACAGTCATATTATACTATACTCTGAGTATGACGAGACATGTCACGGCTTGCTGCTAACTTAAGGACAGTGCGCAACAATTTCGAAACCAAAAAATTTAGCGACTGCAGAAGGCAGAAACGTTCCCAGCACATGGCAAAGCGGGTTATGGGAATTCGCTTCCATCATCTGATCACTGACACCTACAACAATGTAATCAAATCGGAACTTGCGCTCAACCGCATTTGCCCGAAACACAGCGAGAGCCGCTCACAAAAACTTTAATTGGCACCGCTTGGGCAGCAAAAACTGCATGCAACAACAAAACGCAAAGGTGAGACGTTCAAGTTGATGCGTTTTCGTAAGCGCACTCCAGTAGCTACATGCCAGTGCTGAATTATTAACAACAACAAATGCTAGCAAATGGCAGTTCGAAGCAAATAAAAAAAGTTAAAATTTGGAACAGGGGGAATGGAATATGCAGAATATGAGCAACGCTGCCATGAACAAACAAACATAACAAATAATGAAAAAATAACGGAATTTTTTGTTTGTTTTTAATATTTGAAGAAGCGGCAGCTCGATGCATGCTGCACGCTGCAGCCGGGCCAACTGCTAAACCAAGGCAGCTAAGGATTTTTATTCTTTTATTGTTATCCCTGGTGCTGTTGTTGGTGTTGTTGTTTTATGTTTCATATCAATTTTTTGTCCGAATTATGCAGAAAAACTCTTTTGCTTTATGCTTTGCTGAGCACTTTGTTCTGCAAGCTCAACTCAAAATAATCAAGAGGAACCAAGTGCAGCAGTAGAAAAAAAAACAAAGAAAAAACAAACAACTCGAACAAAAATACAAAAAATATAAAAATAAAAAGTGGAGAAAAATAGTATTACATGAAATCAGCGAGAGAACGGAAATGAAAAAATAATTTCAAAAGTTGCATTTTCTAAAGAAAAACCAATTTGCGCAATACTTACGCAGACAAAAACAAACAAAAATCACAAAAAACACAAGCCAGAAAAAAAATAAAAAACACAAAAACAATTAATAAAAAAAAATTTTTTAAAAAGAGCGCACAAACCGAAAGCAGTAAGCGTAACACAATTTCAACGTGTACACGACATAAGCCCGAATTGATTTGCTGCAAGTTGTGTTGCACGGCATCCGTGCGGGTAAATGGCAGCGCAAATACGCAGCAGCCAGCATAAACAATACAATCTTGTTGCATTAAAATTGCCAGTTGCAGCCGCCAGCGCAAAACAACAAAGCAAGCTATAAATGCTGTTCCACTTGCACAATAGCGTGCCGCAATCGTAGCGACATAATTCCGAAACTATTTATTGATTTAGGAACGTTGTGAAGTATGCCACTACAACAGCTGTAACAATGGGCGTTTGCACTACCACAAGCCTAAAAACATTGAGTCTTCGCACTCATAATAATTCCATTTTTTTTCAATACATGGCGCCAATGCAATCGCAAAAGTGTATATTAGTTTTGGTCAAACGTTTGGAACACGCACGAAGTATGATCGCACCCCTCTGCAAATGAATTGAGATATGGACAGAATCTTCATAGGAATTGATCTAGCCATGTCTGATCATCCGTTTTTGTGTACGTCCATCTGTCAATCCGTCAGTAAGCGAACACTAGAAAGAAGGTCTGGAGCTAGATGAACGCAATTTGGCACAAAGTTTTAGAAAAAATCTAATTTCGAAATTTGAATTTGATAAAGATCCAAAAAAGTATTCCATGCTTGCATGCAGAGTGGAGCTACCTTAATGCACCTATGACTTCCAGAAAGACGGTTTTGCACAATTTCATCCACAAACGTCAGTTTTCTACAAAATTTTATTACAGAATTAACTTAAGCATTATCTATACGCTATTCAAACTAGGCAGTATCGGATCAAACCCGGAGGTCGGTACAAAACAAGAGATAAAAGCCAAATTAGTCACATTTATAAATTAAATCCAATGAAATTTCAATTTTGTTGTGAAATAAATGGGAATCATGCGTTGTCTCAAAATGGGAATAATTGGAAGAAAGTCAGAGTTATCTTCGGGACACCCATGTAATACCTAAAAGTTTTAAGCGCAATCGATCGTGAAACTTAAATGTAATTTAACTTAAATTTATGAAACTCATAAAATTGAGAATATCAATGCGTTTACTAAAAATAGGCATGCTTTAATGAAAATCTCAGATACCTTCAGTACACCTTTGTAGTCCCAAAAAAAAAGCCTTTCAGCAAAATTATTTATATGGAATTTGATTCCATTAAATTTTATTATTGAGTTATATAACATTCTACGTGCGCTTATCAGATAATTGGCCAAATTGAATGAAAGTGAGAAGAACTTCCCGTATTCCTTTGAGAACCAAGAATAAGATTTACTGTCCGTTAGAATTCTAGAATTTTATTTTATTTATTTACTAATTTTTTAAAATTCTTTTTCAGCTTAAACCATCTTATTTTGTTCTTCACATTTCCAAATCGACGTCTTGGTTATCAGATTGTAACATTCGTACCAGTTTTTATTTAATTTAAGATTCGAAAAAATCTCTTCCTTGCACACTCTCGCAAGACCCTCAACATCCTCAAAGAAGCAAAAATGTTAAAAAGGCAACCACTGAAGTTAAGCTCTGATGCGCACGTTTAGCATATTATATCAATGTACTTGATGGAAAAAGGTATAAGAATTATAATACTTGAAAATGGATTCCGAAAGATGGCGAAATAAAGCGCGGTATACATGCTATGGAGAGACAGTATAAAATTTATTTGAGAAATTTGACTATGAGAATTCGGACTTATTGGCGTTTCTGGAGTGCGAATAAAATTATCCTGAGCCGAAAAAGTTTTGGAATTTAAAATATACAGATCAGTTACCCTTCACCAATACCTGAAACACTTTAGAATTCAAAATGTGTTAATTGGCTTAAGAAAGAGTGTTCTTTGTTCCAAGAAGTCTAATATGAAGGCACACTCTTCTAATTTTCCAGTTTGAAAGCCCATATCTATTAAACCCAACCGATTTTGAACATAGCAACATTTTAATATGGATTCTTCAATAACAAAAAGAAAAGCTATATCTGTAAGTTACCCATTTAAGCTTATATTCATAAATGATAAATTTTCAATAAAACCATCAATTTAGTCCAGGATTAATTACGATATTTAGAAAACATAGAGGTGCCCAGATAGTTAAACAGATAGAATGACAACTAGACAAATAGACAGATAGCAGACAAACTGTTTTTCTGTCACATAAGGACGAATATAGAGATACAGATGAACCGAGAAATAGCCAGATGGACCAACAGACACGCTGATAGGTAGATTTACAACAAACAGACAGAGCGAGCAGATGAAAAAAAAACAAGAAACAAAGATACACAGACAGCCTGACAGACAGATGCACAGACCAACAAAAAGTCATATAGAATGCTTGATAGACAAATAGGGAGTTAGACTTACAAACTAAGATAGAAATAGAGATACAGCAGATGGATATATAGACAGATAGACAGACAGACAAAAGAACCAATAAACGGCTGGATAGCATGGTAGAAGGATAAACGTTCAACTTACAGACATTAGGGCAGGCATACGGACATGTGCATTGACAGATAGACCGACAATCCAAAAAACAAGCACTTATACGAACGGTACAGATATCTATATCCTCAAACAGAAAAGCACTGGCAAATTTCAGCAGTGTTGCTGAAAAATCCAACAAGTTCTCTCACAAAACACCTATTGTATGCTTGTCAGCTTTTGAAAGCGTTCATGTGTCAGCGTTGATGTTATAGTATATGGATCTATGGTAATTCCGCTTCCAGTGGATTTTTGAACTTGATGATGGAGAGAACCAAGTACGCTGCGGATCTGAAATACATTGGCATCATTTTCGAAACGAGTCCGATGAGTCTCTTTCATGTGAACGATTTCAATCATCATTGGACAACGTAACAAAATGGTTAGTAGTGCATACTTAAGCTTCGTAGAAGAATAACAGTAAATGTATCTGTTAGTGAGAAAATGATGATAGGGGTGCTACCTTCGGAGAAGTAGTTGTGGATTTTATTACCTAAAACTCTAGCGTAAGCATGAACGAATACATCAGCCAAGATATCAAACGGAAGATTGTAAGCAAGTACTTCTTTGGGATCAGTTGGCTATTGAGTAATAATGAGGGGATTATTTGCTAAAAATTTGATGAGAATAAAATTTAGCTTCAAATACAGATTGAGAAACATACGACTAGTAGGATGAGGAAAAGTGCAGGGTAGGGCTTCCGTTAACTGAGCGTAAGGATAGAAGTACTAGGAGGATCATAATGCACGGAAGTGACGTGATGGAACATACTCTGAACATAATCCATATAGATCTTGTATCTATCTTCCGAATCTTGTCGTGGCCATTTGTTCCGTAGCATTCAAGTAATTGTAAAGTTCCTTTCTCTCTCTCTCTCTCTCTCT